>JBBPQN010000331.1:0-18076 GCA_038092575.1 Boletus subluridellus | reverse complement strand
TGCAAGGGTTCACATTCTCATGGGTCCAAGTATTGATATCGAAGCTAGCCAAGTCAGGGATTACAGGTGCTTGCAGGTCTTGATAAAGCACCTCCACCTGCATATCAATTAGTTGTTCAAGGCTCCCAGTATGGCTTTCGTCCTCCAGTCTCTGAAAAGCAATACGACCAAGACCAGACAATTCCTGCACATGGGGCTGACTACCATGATGCAACCCCACTGCCTCAAGCCTCTGTCGCCATTCTGTCTCATGGAGGCTCCGTTACCCCTGCATCTCATGGAGGTTCTGTTGTTCCTGCACCTTGTGGAGCCCCCCTGCACAAGGTTGACTATGCAACCCCACCATCTCAAGCCTCTGTCGCCACTCTATCTCATAGAAGTTCTATTGCTCCTGCATCTCGTCCAGGCTTGGTTGCTCCTGCATCTCGTCCAGGCTCTGTTGCCCCTGCGTCTTGTGGAGGCCCCCTGCACGAGGTTGACTATGCAACCCCACCATCTCAAGCCTCTGTCACCACTCTATCTCATAGAAGTTCTGTTACTCCTGCATCTCGTCCAGGCTCTGTTGCTCCTGCGTCTCGTGGCGGCCCCCGGTGCGAGGTTGACTATGCAACCCCACCATTGCAAGCCTCTGTCGCCATTCTGTCTCATAGAGGTTCTGCCACCCCTGCGTCTCTTGGAGGTTCTGTTGCTCCTGCGTCTTGTGGAGGTTCTGTTGCTCCTGCGTCTTGTGGAGGTTCTGTTGTTCCTGTATCTTGTGGAGGGCCCATGTGCAGCGTTGACTATGCAACTCCATCTCAAACCACCGTCGCTATTCCATCTCGCGAAGGGTCTGCTCTTGCATCTCATGGAGGCTCCGTTGTTTCTGCAGCTCGTAGCAGAACTTCTGTTCCAATGTCTTGCAGCACGTCTGATAGCATGGTTTCAGATTTGCTGAATGGGTCGCTGACAGCTACAACACATAATTTATGCATCCCCCTCAATGCACTGCCTTCCTTACCAGCCTCTGGATATAATTCTGATGAAGAGGAAAGTCAGTTACCGGAGTACCATTACTATGGGCATGCACTAGTTGAACCAGTCAACGACAATGGCGATAACTTTCCTGTTGAAAGTACCCAGCGCCCACAGCCTGCCAGTGGCACTGTAAGTCTTCAACTCCACCCTCGCCCTTCATACTGTCATTATCTCATATCTGATGAGTGCGATTGGGTTATTGATGAGGTGTCTTCCAATGAAGAAGCTAGAGGGGTGGAGGAATTTCTTCGAAACCATCAGTCTCACACCGGTAAGCATTTGGCCATCCATCATTGTCATTGCATGCCCACCCCTCCATCATCTAGATCATCAGTCACAGCAGCGACAAAACTCCAATTGTCCACCTGCTCATAATGCACCCTCCATTCCAATTGGTAAGTGGTCCTGTCCAGTTGAACATAACTAATTTATTTGTCAAGATCCAGTGCTACTTGCCGAGGAAATGCACTCTGAAACTGATGTAGTCGAAGAGCATTACCGCCAAAACCATTTCCCTCATGCTCCAGATCCTCAATGCCTACATGATATCCGTCAACAACAGCTTTCTGGTAACTCTTTAGCTCCACTCCCACAAGAGACACCATTGGACGAAGGCCCGTCTGCTCCGCATCCTGATATGGCAGGCCCAGTCGCAGATGCTACTGATGGATCATCAGTTCCCCCAGGTAAACTAAGCAGTCTCACCACGAAATTGCGTTCATACCCTCACAAATTCCACGAAGTTACTGAACAGGCCAAACAATTTGCACAGTGTGGTGCAGCGACAAACCCCTTCCCAAACTGTGCTTGGTTCATTGACAAGCAGAGCTCTGTGTATGTCACTGAAGCGATTGCTGAATGTGAGGAACAGGGAGTGTTCATTCCCGGTGGTACGTCTCATGTTACAAATTGGCCATCGCTGACGATGCACAGGATACTGGCCACACTACTGCAAAGACCTCAGTGTTCTCATAAGTTCTTTTATCTTCCCATCACATGTACTGATATATTTAGCAGCTTTGGGAAGCACTGATGTCTTGGTGGTCAACCCTCAAAGCCAAGGCTCGCAAACAGGTTATCCGGCACTATCCCTTAGGTGGCTCTCGAACAACTGAAGAGAATTTAGTGAATGCCGAAGCACTAACCCGGGGTGCACTGTTTGTCAGAGATGGTGTAATGGAAGATGTTTGTCTTGACTCACTTCGTCCAGCCTTCAATTAAAATTTATTTTTCAGGGTACCACAAGGAATATGGCATCCCCGGCTTTAGGTGATCTCACCATCGAGTTCTTCTATACTGGACCCTCTGCCCTTGCCAGTCTCTTCCCAGAAGTCTTCTCGTGGGAGGTCCTGAAGCCCGTTGTCTGCCTTGCAGCAACAGCAGTAAGTGCACGATTACTATTGAATAATGTACTCATCCAATATTCTAAAGTTGTGAGCTGCTATCGACGAGTATGCGATCACAGGCACTCAACAGGATCATCAATTTGAATACACCACCTATTCGAAAATTTTTATGCAGTTCATGGGCATGCAAGCCAGAATCGACGGCAATGTCAAGCACGCCACAATGGCTCAGGAACTCAGAAGAAGCTGGGCAACTGTCGGGAGGTAAGTCCACACCCTGTTCCCTCTGTCGCTGCTCATTTGTTGCACAGTGCTTCGTTTGATGACAGCAACATGATGATTGCTGGTGAGGAAGATTTTGAGGTGGTGCTTGACTAGTAGAGATTGATCTTATCTTTTATGATCTTGTCATGAGATCTTAATCTCGTCGTGATGTCATTTTGAATATTATGGATCATTTTGTGTTCCGAGTCATTCATTTGGCAACTCTGACAATCACTGTGCAGCATTCATCATTAACTATTTAGGCGAGATTCACAGCACTGTGAAGCAAGTCCTGAGATCAGGTACTAATTGGGCTTGCACAAACATTTCCAGCTCTGTAATACTAGGTACCTTTCTGTGAGGTCTGTGACTGTGTACAGGTCTGTGTGGTTCTGTAAAGGGTAGGGTTGGTTTGCTGATGACTTAGGCTATTTTGAGGCTATGCTTGAGCTATTTTTGAGCTATTTTGAGTCTAGATGCTGCTTGAACTTTGTGCTGGGTTTAAACTCTGACCATGCTGAGCCTGTGCCGAAACTGGGCCGATTTCCATGCATGGGCCAGGGATCACTTGCTGATTGAGAAGCCAAAAAAAATAGAATGGTGGTTGTCCACAAATACACAATAGCAGCCACCTCTGCCTGATAACAATCCATCTCTCCATCTCTCCCTCCAGCTACCACTAGGCAATGGCATGGGTAAACCCATGGGTGCCACGCACAATTAGGGAACCACATGGATATACCCCAGGGTACCAGCACTCATACCTGTACCCATACCTGTACCCACTGTGGGTCTGTGTGCGGGTTGGGATTTTCATACCCAGGGGTATACCCATGACAGGTATACCCACGGGTATCACTGGTGATGGTAAGGGTGAGTGTGGGTGAGGGATGAGATGAGGGGCGGCACAATGCATGCAATTGCATGTGTTGTGTCATTCCTTGTTGTCATCATCAGTTGAGGGTGAGGGTGAAGTGAGGATGAGGACGAGGCACGTGTTGTGTCTGTGCACCTCCATCATCATCGTTGGTTGAGGAGGGAGAGGACAAGAACAAGGACGAGATGAGAGATGGCACAATGCACACAATTGCGTGTGTTGCATTGTTCCTCATTGTTGTCATCAGTTGAGGGTGAACAACGCAACGCACACAGTTGTGCATGCGTTGCATCATTCATTGTCGTCATTGGTTGTGGATGAGGTGACTCGGAGGGTGGGGTGATGGCCAGGGCAAGGACGAGGGCATCGGGTGGGTGAGGTGAGGGTGAGGTGAGGGTAAGGTGAGGACGAAGACGAGACGAGGGACAGCACAACACACGCGGTTGCATGTGTTGTGTCATTCCTCATTGTTGTTGTTGGTCGAGAGTGGGGGTGAGGTGCCAGTGGGGGTGAGGTGAGGGCGAGGATGGCTGTGTCATTCATCATTGTCGCCCATGTTGTGTCATCTGTCATTGGTTGATGAGGGTGAGAGTGGTGAGTCTATCGAAAAAACACAATAAGCGAGCTGTGACTTACCTTGGAATTACCATAATAGGTAATAAACCTGCAGCATGGGTATGGGTATGGGTATGGGTATGGCATGGCACTACCCATACCCGTACCAAAGCAGTACCCATACCTGCGACCCGCATGGGTTACCCATACCCATGCAGTTGCCTACACACGATACCCATACCCACACCCGCAGTTATACCCATACCTGTGCCAAGGGTATGGGTGCGCATCATGGGTCAGGTGACATATACCTGCACAGGTACCCATGACGGGTTTACCCGTGGGTAGATCTTATCATATGTAGCAAATGGTAGTTAGAGATGCAGGGTACTGACTACAACACTACTTGAATATCTTCAAATGGTGCAGATTACTTGTCATTCTCAATAGCGTCCCACCCTTCTGTGAGCTCCTCTTCATCACCCTCGACATCTGGGAGCTTTGAAACATTCTCAACATCCTCTGTTTTGATGAGGTTCTTGAGGCTCCAGTGTCTGAGACACAGCAGCGCATGTGTAGATTGGGCAGAGAGGCGGGACCAGACATGTGAAAGAATCAGGTGACCATGGCGAAAGAGCCGTTCAACATCAATGGATGTAGCTAGTAACATGTTAGTTGTATTTGAAATGGAACAAATTATCTACTACACACCCGGAATCACCAAGTAATCAAGGGCCATATGAGAGAGGTGGGGATATTCATTGCAGTGGTTGTACCACCATGCGAGAGCGTTGGTGATGTGTTCGACATTGCTGTCGAGGTAGCGGTCAAGCTCAGAGCCCATGTCAGTGGGGTTGGGAGGTGCCAGTGCAGCCAAATTGTCAAAAATATTTTTGACCTGCAGGCATACATCCATGAACATGCCCCTCCATGGAAGACAGTAGATACATACCTTTTTTTGAGGGGTAGCCTCAACCTCAACCTCCATAGTGGCTGCGTCGCTCTCAGCTGCCACATATGAGGCCTCAAATCTGTCCCAGACAAGTTGTTCTGCTGTTGCAATCCACTCTTCCTTCCATTGTGCTGTATGGAAATACACCAGCTTGTGGTGAGGGTGGAGTACTGTACAGTATGAAGATGAATATTAGTGTAGTTCTACAATAAACAATGCAAACTCACTCATTGCAATGTGATAAACATCGGAGCTGTCTGTGAGCTCATAGTATTGGTTGAGAGTCTTCTTCGCAATCTCCAGAGCTGCCCAAATAGGGAGCATAAAGGACTCTCTGTTGAGCACCTGTGTTGTGAAGAGGTGGTCGATGTGATCCATTGCCGGAATCACAGTGGCAAGATTCGGGATAGACTGGGAGAAGAACAGCATGGCATCCTTGAGTATCTAGATTAGGTTTATTTACATTTGCATCAGGTGTGTGATCAACCTCAAGGAGCCTAAACACCGCAACTCAAGCCCAAACTGCCACTCACCTTGAGGACAGCATGGAGCTGCTTGACAACTTCCCACTCATCATCAGCAAGCTCAGATTTCCTCAGTCCCAGGTCTCTGCGCTGTGTAATTATGTCAATGGCCTTGCGGTGTTTAAGCATGTACTCCAACATGTCAAAGGTGGAATTCCACTGGGTTGCAACATCAAGCAGTAAGAATGTCACCCTTTGCTCCAGCTGTTCAAGAACTGACTTCCATGCAGGGAGGAGGATTGTTGAAGAGCAGACAACCTTTGTGGCCAGTTTACAAAGCTAAATGAGAAGCTCAGCATCCTGGTAAGTCTGTCTTGGCATTGGGTTGATCATACCTTGACGAGCGCTAACTTCACTGGCAGGATTGCTTCCTCAAGTTCCTCCTGCTCCTCTTCTGTCAACAACTCCACCTTGTCCACCCATCCTTTGACACTGTCCACCTCTGAGCCCTCTTTGTCTGTGTCCTCAACAGCTTCCAGCTCAGACATAGCCTCAATAGCCTCATCCTCTTCTTCAAATTTCATGAGCACCCCTACCTTGAGCGCTCTATCAGCTTCCTTTCTCTTCACATCAAACTGTTAGATGAGAGACTTTGCCACAAGGTTCACCACGTGCAAGAAGCAGCATGTGTGACTGGCAGCGCCTACAAAAGTGGGCACTCTTTCGGACAGTTCCTCGACCATTGCATTGTTGTTACTAGCATTGTCGCATGTCATGCTGAGGATCTAAGACTGAACTTAGCAGTTGATCAAGGTAGGTAGTATTTGCTTTAATCCATTACTTTTTTTTGTTAACCCAAACTCTTTCAGGACCTTCATGAACACCTCTGCAAGCTCACCACCCATGTGTGACTGGTATGATGTCATTAGGCCATGATGTTTGCTATACTCGGTAGGATAGACTTACTCATACAACCTCAACCACATCTAATGGCAATGTCAGCAGCACTCTGTTGCACTGCAAGTGCACTGAGAATGCAACAAAGGCATTGTGGTTAGGTGAGGTCCATGCGTCTGTCGTGAAGCTTAGTCTTCCCTCGTATTCCTGGTAAGTCTTGTTTCAGATGCTTCTTATCACTCATACAATATATTACACTCACTCTCAACATTTTAGCAATCTGCTTTCGCGTTCGTGCAAAGACAAGCTTGACATCACAGGAGACTGTCTCTGGCGAGGGTATGTAATATTCCGGTTGCCCGGTCTTCATAAGACACTGAAAACCTCGATCTTGTACTATTTGATATGGGTGCAGGCTTTCTAAGACCCAATGTACTATTTCTGCCCTGGATTTCAAGGCGTCAGTTGATGGCATGATAAAAATAACTGAACTATCACCTCATTTCTCCTCGTGTGTGCTGCCAAGTACTGTAAGTGACCTTTCCCTTTCCTTTCTGTTCGAAAGCTGTAGTGATTGACCCATTGTGCAGAATGCCCCCCACAATTTTCTTTTGCACTTCACTCACATCCTTGGCGTCATCAGCTATACTCAACATGTTGTCCCCCCAGCAACTTTTGATGTGCTTTCACATGTTCAAAGTGGAGCGTGCATCTCTGGTGTCCAGATAGCACCATACCCTAGCTTTATAGCCCTTCATGCTGCATTTGAACTTGTGGATCTGATGCCCATCAATGACTGTGATTACAGGCATGGGATTGAAGAATGCATAGACAGGTGAATTTCAATCCTTTTGGAGGTGTTCTACACATATGTAAGTAATTAATGAACAGAAGTTTTTGCAGATCAATCTGCATACTTAGCTTCTCCTCAGCGGTTTCCTCAAGCTGGTCAGGATCCAGTAGTTTGATGCTTGGAGAATGTTTGTGACTGCTGGCGTTGGTCTTGCTTATGACCACATCAGAATCCCCTGCCTCCTCGTCGGACAGAACAATGGCATGGCAACTTGGCTCTGAGGCAACAGGTGTAGCAGAATCCTCAACAGGCTTTGATGCCCCTACTGTACCCTGTTCACTCACTGTCCATGTGGTTCTTGCTCATGACCATCTTCATTGCTGCCTGTTTTGCTGCCTTGGCACTCTCCACACTACTGACACTGTCTTTTCTTTTGCTTGCTCCAGTGGTTTCCCTTTCTTCAATGGCTGCTCGTGCCTTCTCGGTCAATTTGGTGACTCTTTTTGCTGCTTGGGAGAACATGTTGGGTGTGTGTAGGGGGACTCTGCCAGTTGTCGGAGTGATTGTCTTTTAGTTGTCTAATTTACATGTCACCTGTCATTCTACATATTGAAGATCCAGTTTTGGTTTGATGAATGAGGAATCCAGTGCATGTCAATAGTATTTGATGGATGAACCCATGATGCAGGTATGGGTAGGGGTAGGGGTACTGAGTGGGCATACCCATACCCATGCCATTGCCTAGCTACCACCATGCCTTGTGTGTCTGAGAAGAACAAACTCCTCATCAGCAAATCACAAATCTGTTGTACAGTGCTGTACAGAGATTTACAGGAAGTGCTAATTTGTGTTTTTTGGCTTTCAAATTATCCACAGAGGTCCACAGTGCATCACAGTAACTGAATAGATGAAATTTGAATTTGGTCCTGTAAGGGGTCTGTACAGCTCTGTACAGGCTGCATAGATGGGGATCTTACTGTAGCTAAGTCAGAGATTTGCTGATGCTGAGCAAAATCAACATGTTAAAATTGGATGTGATGACCCGGAGAAAGGAGAACTTACTGCACCGTGCAAATGAGAAGGAGCCTCAGGCTGAGGAATATCTGGACAGCGAGAATGATGAACAAGACCTAATTTTCCTCTCCCCACTCTCCCCACTCCTCTCTGATTTTGAATTGGAAGTGAGTGATCCTGAGTCAATTGACTCCATAGAGGTGAGAGACCAGGACTATAAACATCTGCTTGGTGCAATTGAAGCCCTTTGTGATGAGGTTGAGCAGGTGCATGTTCTGACTCACATCATTGTGCTGCAAATGCATGCATCACAGCTCCACCTCCTTGACCATTTTGCTGACCACCGCCCACATCTTTTCCACCAAAAGGTCTGGGTTTATCCAGAGATCTTTGACTGTATTCTAGACTGCATCAGTGACAATCCTGTATTCAAATCAAGATCAAATAGGCCACAACTTCCAGTTGCAGTCCAACTTGTGATCTTTCTCAACTGTGCAGGTCATTATGGAAATGCAATATCAATTAAAGATGTAGCCCAATGGGCAGGTATCAGCGTCAGTTCTGTGGTAAACTGCATGAACTGGGTGATGGCTGCACTGCTTAACTAGCATGACAGGTTTATTTCCATGCTCTTGGGGGCCTCTCTGGATGTGGAGTTGACCTGAATGTGTTGGAAATATGGTTTATTTCTTTATTACCTTTACCATATTATCCTTTTCATTACGCTACTCATATGTATTCTTTGGTTGCACATGACTCTTAACTCATGTGACACAGGCTAGACTCACTGACATCATACATACGTCATTATGAGGTCATACCCTCAACCCGGGTCTAGATGACTGTATCCTTTACATCATCCTTGCTACTGTCCTGCCATGGCAATACCCTTGACCCTGGGTACTAGGGTTTCTCATGTCACCTGTCAGGGTACAGGGTTGACACCTTTTATGGTAGATCATACAATGTCTTTTCTACCAATGAGAGCCCACGGGCTAAGGGCATTCCCTTTATATCTTTTGACTCAGTTCTAACCTTATTACATTTTATATATAAGTAGAGAGCCTTGCTTGCTCTATAATCTTAAGCTTGCCTCTTCCTCTTTCCCTCTCCAATTCAGAGTTAGAAGCTCTTCATTGGCTGTGTTCCTCTTCATCACTACTTGATCAACACCACCTCTTATCTTCAAGCCACTTCCTCATTGGACCTATGCTCCCACAACTGGTGTGTATCTTTACTCCACACCACTCTTCCTTCACTGTTCTCTGCCATTAGGACTGTGTCATTCTGATAGATTATGAGCCCCGCATAAGTGAATTCATATACGTCTGTCTTCTGATAACATCACTACATTTCCATGGCTTAATGTGCTGGAGAGCATGGTCCATCTGGCCCTATACTGGGTAGTTCCATTGCTGATGCTAGCCACCTCAGTCTATTACTGAGAGACTTATCTTGCCTCAATAGCAGCTATATGGCTAAGCATGGCTTCTTGGGTTCTTCTATTCCGCTTCATTTCTGACACTAGAATGGTGACACTAACATGGGGTACTTACATGTATGACTGAACTCTACGCTTTGGGTTGGAAATAGCTCCTTCCACCCAATTAAGATGTCAGTTTGAGGCTCAACAAGCTTTCGTTGCAGAACAGCTAGGACAACACCATTAAGAGCGTTCTAACGCTGGTGATTGAGATGCTGCTTTAACTGCTTGTACACCATGCACTTGCACAAGATGCCACTTGCCTGGACATTGCGTTCATTGTCATAGGTGTTCCCATTGTCCCATTAGTCATCACTCAAGATCCACACCTCATGCTTTTTGAGCTAGGTCTACACCTCATAGATTTAGATCCAACACTATTCCCCTCCATATCAACAATCCCGTGGTTCATCACAACCACCCATCTATGTTGCTACTCCAGCTACTTCTCGTGCTGAGGCTACAGCTCCAAAATTGGACTGGCAGCTACCATCACATCCTTCCAACATAACCCAAGTTAGATACATTGACAACACTATTGTCATCAACCCCACCATTTCTCCTACCAGCTCTTCTACTATGGTCATGAACAGATCACCTCAACGAGCAGGTGAACCTCTTGAGCCAGGCAATATCGCACCTCCCATCAATCCAGATATCATTTTCATCCCAGAATGAGATAATACCGATATTCCACATCTCAAAGTGGATCATGGAGACGACAAGGAATCTAGAGGGTGAACATCTGTTTGAGGATGTCATGTTCCTGCCAGAACTAGGCAATGAGCACGCGCTTTACATGTTTCCAATGGCGAAGGCCAATCTGCCGTTGAACCTCCATTACAGCAAGGTCCTAGGTCGCAACGACACAGGCGTGGTAGCAACCTTCGACATCATACCATCCCATTTCATTCAGAGCCAGCTGAGTTACCCTCTTCACCAGAGAGCAGCAATGATCATGGAAACCTCACATCACACACACATCGTGCAGATTGACTTACAAAGTCACAGTTTCCACTTTGGGTACAGGTTACTCAAAGATACCTGGCATGATATGGTTACAATGACTTGCTATTATGGAGAGACATTGAACATGATGTATGAAGGAGCTGGGTTTGCTTTTCCATCTGCCACATTCCATATGACTCCTCTGACCCCTGCCCATAATTTGGGCTGGGAGATCCTGAACAGGGATTTTGTCACATACGACAAAGACTTTTGACTTCAAATTGAGGCTCTCAAACCAAATCTCCACTTCTCCAATCGGGTATTGGAGATCAACGATAACTTGCCAGGTCCCTTAGGCTTCATTCCTCCCAATTTGTGCCATTTCGGCCTTACCAGAGATGAAGTAGGTGACTTAATCCCTTCAGGAGATACCATTGTTCTTGCAGATTATGACGAGGCCATCATTGATTGATGTCTTTGGGATGTTCCCACTCAGAGAGCATGGAATATTAAGGCAGATGAGTATATGAGAACGGCTTTTATTTATCCTCGACTCGCATATTGGAAAGATTACTTATGAGTCATCAACCAGCTAGAAGTCTATTATGACTACTCCAACTACATGCCGCTTGTCACCTCATTTATACAAGAGGTGAATATACTTTGCTTAGACCCTGACCAAGTACAGGCTGTCATAGTCTGCTATCAGAACTTGATATCCATTCGCAAACATGTACTTGAGCACCAATGAATTGGAGAGTTATGACAACAAGCGAGACAGTTGGCTCAAGTACCAGGCAGTGATAGAGGAGAATTGGAACGACTTTCTAGAGCAGCCAATGAAATACTGGCCTGTCCTGGTGTGGTTAGGCAGTCATTATGCCAAGCCAATAGGTGATGATACTCAATACTATAAACTTCCTTTCTCTTTGAGATTTGTGCATTCATCTTCTTATGAATAGATCTGTCATCTGGTTGGTTTTTTCCACCATACTGTAGCCATTCAAAGCATTATTATAGATTAGCTTTGGATGAGGACGAAGATATGGAGGATCTTAACAATCCTCATTTTTTCGAAACTCTCCATTTTGAAGATTTTGAACATTGCACTAATCTTCTGTTACCACTTTGGTATCGAGAAGAATTCTGTATTCCAGATTCTCCTTCATACTCTTATGACCAGGTCTGGCATAATCAAGGTCTTTATCATTTTTCCCTTTGATTGAAGAGAGAGCAGGAAGCTTACATCACACCCACCATGGACTGGTTCAGTTGGCAAGACTCAACAGCTCCAAAAGCCATAGAAGTTGTTACCTGGGATTGGGGGAATTTGGATCAGACTAGTGGAACATCGGGATATACAGTTTCATGTCCTTCATTTTCTCCTAATGGTCCAGAACAAAGTGCTGATATACTTTTGTTCTCATTTGAAGCAGATCTTTTAGACCTTTTCTAAAGACTCTTCAAACATGTTGGCTATCAAAATTGATTCCAACATCACTTCAAAGATCCAATGTCTTACTGGATCTGCAAATTACTTCAATTGGGCCATGGAACTCTGTGATGTTCTCACCATTCTCAAGTGGTGGAACATAGTTGCAGGTACTGTCACATATGCACAGCAACAAGATGCTGCTGCACAGGCAGACTTCGAAGAAAAGGATCGTCAAGCACAAGCTATGATAGGCCTCTATGTGCAGGTACATGTAGAATACTTTAGTAGTCACTAAAGTAAGAGTAAACTACTGTGGTGCAATGTAATTATCGCTTATGTAAGCTGTAAGTACCATATATGGAATATTAAACTCCAACAGTACACATGAGAGTGCATCAAAAGCATGCCTATATTGCAAGGGGAGTTGCACCTAATATTATAACTCACCCTTCATTGGCAAAAGACTTCTGGGACAAACTCCAGACTCTTTACCAACCTCAAGGAGTTGTGGGCCAATTTTGGTCCTTCCAGGAAGCTCTCAGGTACTGGTTCCGGGAGAACTGAGACATCAATGAGCAGATTTCTATTCTGACTCAGTTGTTCCAACACATGGCCTCGATGGCCTTGTTATACCTAACTTGCTACAGGGCATAATTATGCTCAATGCCCTTCCTTGCTCCTTTGAGAGCAGCATATCACTTCTTGTCCAAACCCTACCTGCTCATGACTTCACCATCGACACTATCATGTTGAAGATCATGGTGGAGACAAACCTTCATCACACTCAAAGAGGACACCCTTCTTCCTCTTCTTCCCTTCTTAGCCAGATCTCAGGTCCCACTGAAGAATCTGAGGTCAATCGCACTTTTGCAATTCGACATGCCCCTCCTTCCTCCTCTTCCAAGTGTATGCACTGTGGAAAGACTGGCCACACTCATGACCAGTGCTGGGCCCTTCACAGTCGCCCAGGCAAACCCTCTGATTCTGAAAACCAGAAGAAGTCTTTAGCAGCTGCTACACATGGTGGCAAGACCAAAGGAGGAAAGAGATTAGGCTATACGTCGCATCAAAAAGGGAAAGGCAAAGCCCGAGCTCACAAACTCAATGGAGATGATGACGAAGATGAGGGTTATTCCCATAGGGTTTTAGGTGCTGAGCAAGATGAATACATGCTTGTTCCTCATCCAGAGGATGAATCTGGTCCTTCAAATGAAGAGTCCATTTACCCTTCATGAGAACAGGATGGACTGGATTATGTTGAAGATGATGGGATGCTTGTCGACAATGATCACTTCTCAGACATCACCATCCCTCCCTTTATTGTCCAGTCACAGCCCTTTTGTGCCTGCTTCCACCATGAGGCTCCCCTCTGAGTGTGAAGTGAGATCCAATTTATTGGGGAGCACAATGGCATTGCCATCCCGTGAAGCTAAGAGCTTTTATGGAGACCTCTGGAGAAATCCGGATGGTACTTGGAAAGGGGGCTTAGACTCTACAGACATTAATGTATGGGACGGTTCGGAGACGTTCCCTGGCTATGTAGATGAGGAATGTGATTACAATTTTAACTGGTACTACCAGGCTGACACCGGTGATATTTTATCCACCGAGATCTCTTCAGAGATTTTATCCTCCATTGGCAACCTTTCAACCTTTCACCGTGACAACTGGATGATTGATAGTGGTTCAACTCACCACATCAGTCCATATTGCAAGGACTTTATCAGTCTCAATAGCTGTTCTATTATGGCATCCACAGTGAATGGTTCTACCATGGAGATGATTGGACCAGGACATGTTATACTTGAAACCTCTCTCTTCCCAAATACCAAGAAAAAACACTGCTTTATACCTTCAGGAGTCTGGTTCACTCCGAAAGCAGCACACTGCCTGCTCTCTGTTATCAGCTTGACACAGCAAGGATACAGAGCTACTACCACAGATAAGGACACTAGAATATGGAACAATAGCGGAGACTTGGTGATATGCGCTACTGCACTGTTACCTTGCAAGCAGCTTCACTGGTTTCAGTCGACTCAGATTATACAGCAAAATGAAGCTTGCTCTTTCTCCCTTTAGGATCTAGACAGTTACGAACTGTGGCACCTTTGTTATGGGCATCCTGGCAAGCAGATACTTCGACATCTTGGGACACAATGCCTTGGTGCGCCTTCAATCTCACTATTGAATATCTAAGTACTGTAGGTAGTCAGTACTAATAATAGGTAGCTCTAATAATAGTGTACTCACCTCAGTGGTTGGGAAACCAGCTGAGGTGTAACTAGGTACTCAAGACTGAAAATACTATCTGCTTAAGTAATCTACTCTTACGTTTGTAAACTCCAACACTCACTTCCTACCACTGACACTCTTTGCAAGGGTTGTCAATTGGGCAAGACGCATGAACACCCCTTTCCACCTTCAGAAACACATGCTAGTCGTGTCTTAGGGTTGGTTCACAGCAACCTATGCGAAATGCCAATGCAGTCGTGCAATCACAACAAATGGTTTATGACCTTTTTAGATGATTATTCTGGTTATGCAGCTATTGCTTTATTGAAGCATAAGTCAGACATTCTGGAAGCATTCAAATGCTTGGTGATTTGGACTGAGACCCAAACTGGTTACAAACTCCTATCCTTACGTTTGGACCAAGGGGGGGAATATACTAATTCTGCATTTAGTTCGTTCCTCATGTCTTGAGGAATTGAACACCAGAAGACTGTTCCTCATACCCCACAGCAAAATGGCAGAGCAGAGCAGCTCAATCGTATGCTTATGGAGAAAGCAGAGGCTATATGCCACCATGCTTGCCTACCACCTTTCTTTTGGCAGGATGTGGTAGAGGCTGCCATGCATATCTATAATTGGCAACCAATGTGTCATCATAATTGGTCTACACCAGCCTCATTATGGTTTGGTGACCAACCAGATATTTCATACTTCAAGGTTTTCAGCTGTAAAGCCTTTGTCTTCATTTCTAAAGAAGATAGACCAAACAAGCTTCATCCCAAGGCAGAGGAAATGATCTTTATAGGCTACAAATCTGGAATCAAAGGATATCAGTTCTGGAGCACCGGTAGAAGATGAGTAGTGATCTCTTCTACAGCCACTTTTGACGAGTTTAGATTTCTGAATTGTTCTGAGGAGAGAAACAAACCTTTGTCCTCTTTCAAGGTCCCAACACTTGATGAAGAAGATCAAGATCAACACAATTCGAGACCACCTTTTATTGCTCTGCCCAACAAGGACGCTCTGATGGCAATGATACCAATTCATATACTGGAAGATCCTATTCCAAATCTAGATCCACCAGGAGGTAATCAATGTTACGACCACGTAACAAGTGACACCAATGTGTGTCAAGTTCCTAGCACCTGAGCTTCCTATCAAAGGAAGGTTCTAAGTATGCATAGTCCCACCATGACTAGCGTCGAGTGTATACTCTCCTGAGGATGAAGAGTACGATGAGGAGAGGGACATGAGACCAGTGGCGAGAGAATCTAGCCAGCTGGGAACCTAAGCACACGGTAGATTGTGTAGGTTAAAGTTAAAGAGTAACTACAGGCAGAGTTTGAATATAAATACTGCCAGAAGGCATTTAGGGCAGGTGAGACTAAATAGGAAATAAGACTTCAGGGGAGGCACTATCATGTGGGTGAGGTAAGAAACGTGTTGCATATAATATGCATGTGATGGAAGGGGGGCAGTATCCTCGGGAGGAAATGGAGTTGGAGAGAAACGGAAATGGAGAAGAATGGAAGAGGATATGAAATATGTATTGGAACGGAATCAGAAGGCAGTGTCTTCGGGTGAAGATGGAAGAGGGAAGAAGTCTGCGAAGGCTTTGTCGGATAGCTTGTACTCCTGTAGGGACATGATAATATAATCCCATAAGGATGACTCATGGTGGTCCAATGACAAGGTAGGAGAAAATGGAGGGGGGAAATCACCAACCGTAACATTACCCTCTGTGTATGTCTGAAGTTCCATCTCAGACCGATCATCAATCCCAGTCTCCCTCGTTTTCCTCGTAGTTGGTGAGATCCCAGTCAATGGCTGAGAGGTCATGGAGGTGGCAGTTGGTGGTGACATGTCCGACCTTGTCGCAATAGTTGCAACATCTGCGAGGGCAGTCAGCCTGCTTGTGTCCAGGAGCGAGTTGCTTGCAGTAGGGACAGCGGTATCTGGGACAGGCAGGACGGAGGTGGCCGAATGCATGACAGTGGTAGCATCTGACTGGGACCACAGGTGGGTGATGCATGGGGGTGGAGGAAGGGTGAGGAAGGGAGCCCACATTGGGTGTGGGAGGATGACGTACAGCTGGAGTTGGCTGACGGGGATGGACTTGAGAGGTGGGCGGGGTTCTCCCAGGTCTGCTGAGTAGGTCACTCTGGTTGATGGGAGTAGACCCTGCCATGTATCCCAGAGCAGCAGGAAGGTTATTTGTGGTCTGAGACAGGAGTCCGGTAGAGAGAAGCACTCTACGCCTCTGTCTGATGGGGCGAGGGGACCTGGGGTCGGGTGGTACGGGGGTGGAAGGACAAGTGGGGATGGGGATCGTGTCATTGGAGGAGGCGGGGTGTCTATCTGGGTGGTCGGAGAGGGTTCCAACGTCAACTCAGCTTCTAAGCTCGATATGAGATCTTCCAAGGCCTGAGCCTCAGCTGACCACGGTGGGAGTGGTGGATGCGGAGGAGTCAGGTGCTCCATTAAAGAGCTCAGTGTCAGCAGGAAGGGGGTCATTGTTGAAGTACGCCTGTCTTTCTTCTTCCAGAAGGGAAAAGAGGACAGGGTGAAGGAAGGTCGAGACTGTGGCAAGGGGGAGGATGGAGATACAATAGTTGAGTCTCTCGACGTAGAGGGTGTCGAGAGTGGTGTTTCTGATCTTGAGTATGGCTTGTTCGACGGCCGCGAGTGGCGAGACATTGGATGTCTGCCTGGCATAGGAGTGTTCAGTTCCCCCAAGGGAACTTGACATGTCCCAGGCAGCCCAGGAGAGAAGGGATCGAATGGTGGTGTAGTGTCTGTAAAGATGGACGAGGTAGATGAGCATGTCGTTGCACGAGAAGAGCGGTAATCTCTCAAGTGCAACAGTTGCTTCTCGGTTCTCGAGGAGGGCGACATAGATGAGGCAGCGAGAAGTGGGGTTGAGGTGTTGGAGGTGGGTGGAAAGGGGAACAGAGGGGAGGAAAGGGAACGTCATGGGGGTTTTGAAGGAAGAGGGTTTCAGAGTCTGCTCTTCTTTTTATACTCTTCCAGGATTTTCTTGGCATTTCCCAAATTACCAGGGGGTTCCCACATTTGTTCTGAGGCTGGATAGCCTTTCCACTGCACTCGGTACTGCCTTCTATCCAAGTTTCCCCGATGGGTGATGATCGCCTTGACTTTGTATTCTTCCTCCACTCCAATTAGATCTGGAGGAGGTCGGGAGGAGTTTGGACTGTGTTCCATGGTTTCCCAATACAGGGTTAATAGGGATGCATGGAACACATTGTGGATCTTCCATCGGGATGGGAGATCCAATCAGTAGGCAACAGGGGAGATTACTTTAGAGATTCGGAACAGCCCAGTTCATCATGGGGAAAGTTTACATGATAGAGTCTGGAGTTGGAGATTCTTTGTTTCCAACCAGACTTGATCTCCTTCCTTCCAAGGTTTGAACTGAGAATGGTGTTGTTCTTTCATTCATAGTTGGGTGAGCTCGTGAGCAGCTTTTGCCTCGAGTCTGGCTGTGTCTAGGGACTCTAGGTGGGATTCAAGGGAGGGAATGAAGGTTTTTCCAAGAGGGGGGTATGCCCAAGGCTCATAACCATGGAGCAGGGCGAAGGGGGATTTTCCGGTGATGGAATGTACTGTGGAGTTGTGGGCGAATTCTGCCATGGGGAGGAGTTCTACCCATCTATGGGGGGTGTTGATGCAGAAGATGCGTAAGAACATTTCTAATTCCTGGTTGTATCGTTCGGTTTCTCCGTTGGTCTGCGGGTGGTAGGCGGTGGAGAGGGATACATCGTATTCCAGTAGGCGAGCCAGT
>JBBPQN010000330.1:0-18124 GCA_038092575.1 Boletus subluridellus | reverse complement strand
CGACTCCGAGGCAAAGTCACTGGGTGACAACCCAAGTGACATGGCGAACGACCCAGTAGATGTCGTCGTCATCCGAGAGAAGCGCCAGAAGGCGCAAGTCAAGCCGGGCAGCGAGACTGTCACCAGACGAAACGGAAGCGTCGCGCATGGAAGCACAGATGCAGAGGACTCTGGGGAGGTTGTGGAGATGTGCCGAGAGGCACAGGTTGAGCAGGAGGATGGCGAGACACACGGAAAAGCGTCAAGCGAGGGAGAGAAAGGCCAAACGAGGGCACAGACGCGATTGACGCCGAGAGCTAACGAAAGCGGTCAGCGCACCTCAATGGATGCATACAACGCACCTGGACCATCCCCAGAACCACCTCCAACTCTCACCAGTCCATACGAACGAACCGCGCGAGAGAAAGAAACCCCGAGCGTCGAGCTCAAGGGGGGGCGGAAGAGCCTTGTGAGCCACGACATAGGACTTACCAGAGACAGAACGGACGCTTCGGGAGCACCCAAGAGCAACGAGGACCCGAGGAACAGGCAGAGGAAGCTGCGCAAACTGTCAGAACGAGTCCACGAACGTTTGGAGCGAAAAGGTGAAGAAAACTCACCTGGAGCAGCCCCAGATGAGTCGAGCGAGCTGGACGACAAAACGGTCGTACCAGGCGACTCCCACAGCACCCCAGAGCGCCCTGAAGATGTTAGGAAGCGGCGCTATGTCGATACGAACCCGTCGAGTCGAGGAAATGGACCAGGACGCCAAATAGGCGAATTGGCCGAAACGGGAGGCGTCGAGGCCAAAGCGCTGCGCCGAAATGATGCGGAAGGCGTCCAAAGGCATGGGAGAGGGTGTGGAACAGACGGCGCAACAAGCAGCGCACGTTTCGACTCAATACAAGTCGAAACGAAGATGCTAGCTAGAGGAGGGCCGAATCAGCAAAAACGGTACAAACGCATGAAGAGCGACGTACCTGAGCCACCCAGACCATCTAGCAAGTACCACAGACATCCTACCGAGCCCGTAGACCCACTGCGCCGACGAGGAAAACTCAAATCATATCCTAGAAGAATCAGCTACATCCAGACGAAGAGATGTACATACCAAGTCATACAGGCACGTCGAGACCAAATCGGGCGTATCAGAGAGGTCGGATGCGATCCACATGAAGTCCAGAGGCTGGGGGAGCTCCCCACAGCAAGACCGGGCGAGCAGGACGATCCCAGAGGCAATACACGATGAGCGCGCACAGCAGAGATAGCAGCCACAGCGCTGCTGCATTAGCCGAGGCGCGACTTTCCAAATTAGGAAGGTGCGCTCGCGCTGCAATCCCGGGACTCGACGCTCACGGACGCCGGACAATATTCTTCATACGGAATACATTCACATTCATTGGAATACTAGAAAGGTACATTCTTTTTATTTTTACCTACATTCCTTTGATTCTCCCCATACTCCTTGAGGGGGAGTGTTGTAAACTCATCTCGAATGGGTGAGAACATTAGTAGCTTACATAAGCATGGCTTATTTCGGCCTGCTAGTACTGTAGTTTTTTCTTTAGTGACTACACTATAGTTTTCTA
This sequence comes from Boletus subluridellus, assembly GCA_038092575.1. Lineage (NCBI taxonomy): Eukaryota > Fungi > Basidiomycota > Agaricomycetes > Boletales > Boletaceae > Boletus > Boletus subluridellus. The sequence continues at coordinate 16,556 of JBBPQN010000330.1, read as the reverse complement.
CAATCCTTGCAGTGAGATCAGCCATCTGGGTCGTCTCCTGCCAGTCCCTTTTCTTCCTACATCGAAATGCTCAACAGTATCAACATCTCTAATCAAGCATCTCACCATCTGACCTGGAGAATCCCATCTTGGGGGGCATCTCCTGGACCCGAATCTCAACCTCGTACACCATCCCACCATTTGTCCCAAAGTGTGCACGATGGGTCCAGAGCCATCAGGGAGCGATCACCATCAGAGTCAGAAGAGGAAAGGGAGCCTGAATGTAAGTGCGGTAGAGAATCAATCAATCAGTCCCATTTCCCATGGGGAGATTCCAGTTCTCTCGTCTGTCAGTCCCTCTCTTCCGAGACCCAACAAATCCTTGACCTTTTCAACAATTGGGTGAGTAACCCCACCTTTGTTGTCCGCAAGATCATGCTTGCACCTGGGTGTCCCAACTTCCCTACTGACCAATGGTCGAACTGTTGGAGTTTACAAACATGAGAATAGCTTACATAAGCTACACTAGTATTTTCGGTCGTAGTACCTAGTTACACCTCAGCTGGTTTCCCAACCACTGAGGTGAGTACACTAACATTAGAGCTACCTATTATTAGTACTGACTACTTACAGTACTTAGATATTCAATATGAACATTGTCAAAGGGCTCCCTGTCGAACTTGAGAAGGTCCTTGGGGCTCACTACTCCACTAGTCTCAAGACCAAGCAGACCCGGGATGTTGGAGACCCCTTCCAGCTTGCTGTCAAAACGCCCAAGGTCTCACAGGCTATCCAATCCCACAGTGACTGGGTCATCACCTTTGGGAAGACTATCAAAGCCACAGTGTTCACTTTTCCCCAGTGTCGAGACAAATACAATGCCTGGAACACCTACATTTCAAGGCTTTTTGCCTCAGTCCAGTTCCTCTACCATTTCAAAGTCATTGACTTTGACTGAGCTGCTTGGCTGTGAGTTGCAAACCAAAAGATCCTTCGCCTCACTGATTACACTGCCTTTGATGACTTGTAAACCATTCACTTCTCCTCAATTGGGGTGGGTACCCCTTCCAGGGTTGGAGGAAGCATCTTTGAAGGTGGACAAAAGGTTGGTGGAAGGTCAAATCCCTCTAAGGGGCAGGATCCTTGCCACAAATGGAATTGAGGGACCTGTGAGAAAGCGGCCATTGACTGTGTCTATGAGCACTGCTGTGACTGGAGGCAACCCTGTAATTTTATTGCAGGGTTTTCATTGTAATAGCAACAATTACTGTTGTATACAGTAAATTACTATAAGATATTTGCATCACTTGTGCACGACATCTGCATCACTAATGCAATACTTTGCAGATGGCCATTCGTGCTTCTTCTCCTTTCCAATTTGGTCATCGATCAGCAGATTCTCACCCAATGTCAATTAGTGTGATGTCTTCTTTAAATCGCCAGGGCCACTGACCAAGAACATCAGGGCCATCCTGTTCTTCGATTCCTTTGATGGGCTCATCTTCTCCCCTGCATCCAACCATATCAGGAGGATAGATCTTCCCCTCATTTGGTGCGTCCCTGCCTTATCATTTTAGGCAATCTACCCCCATGCACCATTTTTCCAGGATACAGTGCACTCGCTGCTTCCCCCTCCGCACCCCCTCTCAGCGACCCATGCGGTATGCAGCGCTCCACACCCAGCGGCACCCATACACAGCACCCACACACAGTGCCCCACACTTTGCAGGTTCGACGCTGCCTCCCAACCATTCCAGCAATTTCCCCCCAGCACACCCTTTATCCTGGGACCTAGCGTGCTCACTTGCCCCTCTGTACCCCCCCTCCTCACTGGCACCCTCCGACCCATGTGGTATGCAGCACTCCACACCCAGCAGTGCCCATACATGGCGCCCCACACTTTGCAGGTTCAATGCTGCCTCCCAACCATTCCAGCAATTTTCCCCCAGCACACCTTTTTTTCTGGGATATAGTGGCTCACTTTCCCTGTCATGCTCCCCTCCCCCATGCGGTACACAGCGCCTCATGCCTAGCGGCGCCCGTACATGGTGCCCCCCACTTTTCGTTTGCTCCTGTCGTAGCCTGTATGCATGCCTCACGCTTTTCACCCCGCCCCTCATTTTGCACACCATTCCACCTTTACAACTCCACCTTATGCACGCAATGCATCAAGCTTCATGTGCCCCAATCTGTGCCCCGTGTTTCCGTGGGTTTACTCTTCCCTCCTCCCCTTCACCCCCACTCCTGTTCCTTTTCCTTTGACACTTAGTGAAAATTCATGCCTCATAGTATACAGACATATGTACTTTGTCTTGCAATGCATAGCTCGTTCACAATGTGTGCTGCATTACTTTACTCCTAAGTTAGTAACAATAGTCCGTCTTGCATTCGCATGTTACCTGGTTACAATCAGTGATGCATGACGCATGATGGAACAAGATATATTGCATCATTATGCACCACATCCTGGGACTGTCTCATGGGTTCGCATTTTCTAAGTACACTCCTAAGTTAGTAACAGTCTGTCTTGCATTCGCGTACTACCCGATTACAATCAGTGATGCATGATGCATGACGGAACAAGATATATTGCATCATTATGCACCACATCCTAGGACTGTCTCATGGGTTCGCATTTTCTAAGTACAGTAGTGTGAAGGTGAATCAAGATAATATTTATTCATCACAAGTACACAAAGCCCAGACAAACAGCAAATTTGAGCAACATCACAGAACCAGCATCGGATGCCTAAGGAACCTTCAATTCTTCCTCCGCCCCCTCACCAAAGAACTACCACCCTCTCCAATTCAGTTTGTGGTAGCAATGCAAGTCGAGGGAACTGTGGAATGGCCAGACCTGTGGGGACCAGAGAGTTCGAGCGATTGCATGGGAGGTGGGGATATGGGAACAGTGGTCTTCAACTTGGCTGTGACCCAACCTTTATTGGTTGCCGATTTCTTTGATGACTGTGACTCAGGGGGTTGGGCTTCATCGGGAGTATGTGGAACTGCAGCCTGAACATCAGGGGTATCATTTATGGGAATGGTTCCATCACCCTGCATACTGGCTAAAGGGATGGAGGGTGACACAGCTGTTGTTGAGGCTACCTTGAAAACGTCCGGTTGAGAAGCAGGGGAAGCAGTGGTTTGAGGGGGGACTGTGGTGTTGGTGGTAGGGACAGAGGGCAATATGGACATTGTCGAGGCTGCTGGCATGCCTGGTCCAATAGAAGGGGGGGAGGACACAATGGTCTGAGACAGCACTGCAGGCAACAGAGGCGAGGAATCGGAGGAAATTGGAACATCCCGAACAAACAACATGGGTGGATCACTCATGAAATTGCCACCATACATAGCGGTGGCATTGGGTTGAGTCCTCTTAACGCCATTGTCAGTCACATTATTGACTGATACGTACTAATGGTACCTGTTTAGCGAAGGGAATGGAGATTCTCACATGGAAACAACTCACTAGAACAGCATTTGGCAAACTTCACAACGCTGATGACTTATGCAGATAATTGTTACACTGATGCGTAGAACCTAGTTCAAGTGCACACTCAAGTGTAGTGCAAAGACACTAAGGAGCTTAGGGGTCTCACTATGACTAATCCTCAGACTAATCACTCGTGGAATGACCAGATTCTAGGCAATAGATTGCATAGAACTAGATGCAGAACTATAGTACAAGGGTGAAGTATTTATACTACTTGGAATGGCGCACAGACCAGCTAAGTAAGAGGGCGCACAGACCATCTGGGTAAAGGGGAATACGAGGCAGTACAAGAGAGCTGCCTAAAAGAGGTTATTCGTCCATATCAAGAAGCTCGTCTGTAAACGTAGCATATTGCATGGTCAACGCCATAAGGGTGAAGCCCTCTCGCATGTGTGAAGATGAATGAGCAAGAGCATAGTTAGAAGGATAAAAGGGAAAGAAATCCATAACATTACCCCCTTCATATGGAAGAGACTCCAACTCTTCCTCTATATTCTCTAGTTCCAGCTGGGTCCGTTCTTCCGCCTCCTCAGTCCCGCCTGGACTGGTCTCCCTTGTTGATCTCATAGTCGGTGGGGTCGTGGTCCCAGTCAACCCACTCGTTGTCATGGAAGACACAGTTGTTGGTGACGTGTCCGACCTCTCCGCAGAGAGAACAGACTCAATGAGGACATCAAGCCTGGATGTGTCCAGGGGTGGTTGTGTGGCAGTATGGACAGATGTACTGCGGGCAGTTGACCTGGAAGTGGTCAGTGGAGTGGCACTTGTAGCACCGGAGACGGCGCTGGGGAGGAACATTAGGCCTGGGAGAGGGTTGGGCCATTGGTGGAGTGGAGGGTTGGCGACTGACAGTGGAGAGGGCGGGGGAGATGGGGCGAGTGGGGGCAACAATGGTGAGGGGTCCCAGGGTGGGGACGCGACGGGGAGAGTGGGAACGACCCACGTTTCCTCGTTGAGTTCTTGCGCCCACCGGTGGGCCCAATGGGACAAGGACCATGGTCCCAAGTTTGAGTTGTCATTGTTCCTCCTGTGAGAGGTGGGCGTGGCATACCCTTCTGAGGGCAGGAGGAGTGGAGAGAGAGGTTGCTGGCATCGAAGGGGTTGGTGTCCCCTCGATGCTGGTCCAAAAGGACTCCGTTGACTCAGAACAAGCCCCTGCAAGAGGTGTGGCCCTATTGGGGACAGCACTGGAGGAGGGGGGTGGAACTGGAACCGGAGAGGGTGAGGGTGAGGTGGACCGACCATTAATACCCTCATGGGTAGCTCCATGGTTGGAAGGGTGAGGAGCAGGGGCAGCGGGGATGTTGAGCGGGTCCTGGGAGAAGTAGATCTCCCTCTCCAGCTCCAACATGGAGAGGATGAGGGGACGAAGGATGGGGGAGACGGCAAGAGGGGGGAGCGTGTCGATGACCGCTAGGGAACCGCACGGGTATACCCCGGGGTACCAGCGCTCGTACCCGTACCCGTACCCACCACGGGTCTGTACCCGCAGCTGTGGGTACGGGTCTGCATGCAGGTTTGGATTTTCATACCCAGGGGTATACCCATGACGGGTATACCCGCGGGTATCGCTGGTAATGGTGAGGGTGAGCGAGGGTGAGGGATGAGACGAGGAACAGTGCAGTGCATGCAATTGCGTGCGCTGCGCTGTTCCTCGTCATCGTCGTCATCGTCATCGTCAGTGGAGGGGGAAGGTGAGGTGAGGGTGAGGTGAAGACAAGGGACGTCGTTCCTCGTCATCGTCGTCAGTCGAGGAGGGGGAGGATGAGGATGAGGACGAGGACGAGACGAGAGACGGCACAACGCATGCAATTGTGTGCGTTACGTCATTCCTCGTCGTCGTCGTCAGTTGAGGGTGAGGGTGAAGTGAGGACGAGGACGAGGACGAGGACGAGGCGCGCGTTGCGTCTGTGTGCCTCCGTCATTGTCGTTGGTCGAGGGTGAGGGTGAGGGTGAGGGTGAGGAGAGGGCGAGGACGAGACAAAGAACAACACAACACATGCAGTTGTGCATGCATTGCATCATTCGTTGTCGTTGTCAGTTGTGGGTGAGGTGACTCGGAGGGTGAGGTGATGGCCAGGGCGAGGACGAGGGCATCGGGTGGGTGAGGTGAGGGTGAGGGTGAGGACAAGGACAAGACAAGGGATGACACAACGCACAGTTGCGTGCGTTGTGTCGTTCGTTGTCGTTGTCGTTGGTCGAGGGTGAGGGTGAGGTGAGGACAAGGACGAGTGTTGTTTGTCATTGTTGTCGGTTGAGGTGAGGTGAGGTGAGGGTGACGACGATGACGAGACATCACGTCGTTCGTCATCACCGTCGTTGGTTGAGGGTGAGGTGAGGGTGAGGTGAGGACGAAGACGAGACAAGGGACAGCACAACACACGCAATTGTGCGTGTTGTGTTGTTCCTCATCATTGTCGTTGGTCGAGAGTGGGGGTGAGGACGGCTGTGTTGTTCCCCGTCATTGCCCATGTTGCGTCGTCCGTCGTCAGTTGAGGGTGAGAGCGGTGAGTCTGTCGAAAAAACACAATAAGCGAGCCGCGACTGACCTTGGAATTACCATAATAGGTAATAAACCCGTGGCACGGGTACAGGTAAGGGTATGGGTATGGCACGGCACTACCCGTACCCGTACCTGAGCGGTACCCATACTCGCCACCCACACGGGTTACCCGTACCTGTGCGGTTGCCTAATGACCGCGCTGAACCCTTGGTTCCAAAGTAAATCTAAAGTAAGGGACCTCACCTCAGCAATGGCCCCGTTCAGGGAAGCAGCATAGATGGGGGGCTGGTTATCTGGGGTCAACTGGGTCATGATGCACCTCACCGTGGCGTACGACCGGTAGAGGCGGGTGAGGGAGATGAGGTCATAGTTGTAGGTGAAGACCCGGTTTCATTCTATGATGAGGGTGGTGACGGGATTCTCCAGGACAGAGGTGAACAGGATGTGGCGGTGGGGGACGGAGAGGCGGTTGCAGTGAACAGGGAGTGTCTGGGTGATGGCCATTGCAATGGTAGTTTAGATGGAGGATGGGGAGGTGAAGTCCTTATTGAATATCTAAGTACTCAGTGGTTGGGAAACCAGCTGAGGTGTAACTAGGTACTACGACCGAAAATGCTACTGTAGCTTATGTAAGCTGTTCTCACGTTTGTAAACTCCAACAGTCCTTGGGGTGGCGAAGCTTATAAGTGCAAAGGAGTGGTTGTGCATGTTTGAAACTTCCATCCGGTTCCCAGGTGTTCTCTGCTGTGGAGTATCCTTTCCAGGAAGTCAGGTACTGTCTCCATCCTTGTGTTCTGTGGTGTGAGAGGATTTTGTCCACTTTGTACTCTTCTTCTCCTCCGATTAGATCTGGTGGAGGGTTGGAGTAGTTAGGGCCATGTTCCAAGGTCTCCCGATAGGTGGATAAGAGGGAGGCATGAAACACGTCATGGATTCGCCAAGTTTTGGGGAGGTGAAGACGAAATGCCACTGGGGAGACAACCTGGGCGATTTCGAATGGTCCCTCTCATCTGGGGGCAAGTTTCCTAGAGGGGTAGCGGAGGCGAAGGTTCTTCCCTTCTAGCCATACCTTGTCCCCTACTTTCCATGGGCGGAACTTGGAGGAGATTTGCTCCTTCATGCTTCTCTGTGCCTTCTCATGTGCAGCAACAGCCTCTGATCGGGCATCTCCGAGTATTTCCAACCGTTGTTCCAGGGCAGGGAGGAACATTTTGCTGATTGGAGGATAAGGGCAGGGTTCATATCCCATCATGAGAGAGAAGGGAGATTTGTTGGTAACAGAATGGACGGCTGCGTTATGGGAGAACTCAGCCATGGGGAGGAGTTCTGCCCATCTTTTGGGGTGTCTGTCGCAGAAGATGCGGAGGTAGGTTTCTAGTTCCTGGTTGACCTGCTCTGTTTTGCCATCAGTCTGGGGGTGGTATGTGGTGGAGAGGGCCAGATTGTATTTGAGGAGTCTGGCCAGCTCTCTTGCGAAGGCGGAGGTGAACTGGGGTCCTCGATTGGAGATACACCTATCATGTAATCCGAAGCGATGGAAGGCCATTTTGAAGAAAAGAAGTGCCACTCCTGCAGCATCAATAGTTTTGAGACAAGGGGCATAAATTACCCCCTTCGTAAGGCCATGGTCAACCACAACCATGACAGAGTCAAATCCCAGTAGGCAGTAGCAGGGGTATGCCATACCCGCCTGGGTCCCAGGTCCGGGTATCATGCGGGTCAGGGTGCGGGTACGACTTTCAGCCACCTGCACCCTTACCCGCACCCTGGCTGAGGGTGTTCATACCCAAGGCTTTACCTGTACCCATGTGGTGAGTTTATTACCCAATATAGTAAGTCGTGGCTCACTTATTTTTTTTTCGACCGCCTCACCCAACGCTCTCAAGATCTCACCCTCACTGGCACACTCAAGGCTCGACCTCGCCCCAAGTCGCCCTCCTCGTCCACGTCCTCACCCAACCCTCACTCCACCCTCAACCGATGACAACGACGACGAACCAAGCAACAGAGACGACGATGCGAACGACGCAGCTGTCCTCGCCCTCGCCCCACCCTCACCTCACTCTCTCTCGACAACGACGACAACGAGGAACGACGCAACGCATGCAATTGCGTGTGTTGTGTCGTTCCCCGTCTCATCCGCGTCTCCTCTCCTCACCCTCAACTGACAACGACAACGATGACAACGACTTGGAGGAATGGCACAACGTGCCTGCCCTTCACCCTCGTCCTCGCGCCCTCGCACTGTCGCTGCCACCCAACACTGTCGCTCTCATCACCCTCAGCGTGCAGGAGTTACAGCAGAACGCACGTTCTGCCGTTGCTCTTGCACACTCTCTCGTGCCCTCGCACCCTCGCTGCCACCCAACACTGTCGCCCTTGTCACCCTCACTGGCAGCGTGCAGGAGCTACAGCAGAACGTGTGCAATTTGCGCGTTCTGCCGTCGCTCTTGCATGCTCTCTTGTGTCCCTGCTAAACCCGTGGGTATCTCAGGTGTGGGTATCAGTACGGGTATTGATTTTAGATACCCATTGATATACCTGTACCTTCAAGCAGGGTGCGGGTGTATCAGCGGGTACGGGTGCGGGTATGGGCACTGCCACCCGGGGGTATACCCGCGCTATTGCCTAAATCCCAGGGATGGGGGAAGATCCGTGATGAGATCCACCTGTTATGCTTGACCCGGGTAGGGGCTAGCGTAGCCCTAAGGAGGCCTTATTCCGGGGCGAGAGTTCACAGGAGACGGGTAGTCTTGAGGGGATTCGGTAGCTTGCCTAGCGTACACGAAGTCGAGGGGACAAGGTCGGAATCAAGGTGATGATTAGGGAAATCAAGACTAAGATACATATGTGCTAGGAGGCGGTTTAAATAGGTATCGTAGCCGAGCACAGACCAGGCCAGCTATGGAAAGATGAGGGCAGAGGGGAGGTCTGGGCGAAGGGCTAAGGTCAAGGGTAAATGTGGTCTAGAAGACCAGGCGAAGGGTAAAACTAGGAATGGTTAAATGACGATCTAGGAGATTGGGACGAATGACAAATATACTAAGTAAAGGATGGTCTAGATGACCAGGTCAAAGGGTGAATGTTCAGAGCAAGGTAATGGGGATTCTCCATAGACGAGAGGCGAAGTAAGAAAATGATGAAGTGAGGACGAAGGCGAAGAAAGTAAAGAAGGAAAAAGAGTAGGGGTAAGCGTACCCCGGATGAATCATAACACCACCGAGACAGATTGGAAGGGGCGAGTTGCCAAGGAAGGTAATGGGGTCAGGGGTGGGGTGGAGGGGTGGGTGTTAACCTTATGGGCCTGACAGGTGGTGCAGCCTGAGATGAAACGGCATACAAAGGTGGTGAGGCTGGGCCACCAGTAGTCGCGTTGGAGGGCATTGACAGTGCAGAAGTATCCACCATGTCCCCCAGTCTCACTTTCATGAATGGAGTGAGTGAGGTCCTGTCGGGCCAGTTCAGGAACGAAGAGTTTATTCCTGTAATAGAGATGGGGGTGGTCATAGGTCCAGTCCGTCCGGGCCGCCCGGGGGAAGAGGGAGGACCCATTGGCGAGAGCTTTGACAGCATTGAGCACAAGGGGGTTGGTAGGGGAGGAGGATGCGATCTTATCAGCTAGAGCTGTATTGATTGATCAAACAAAGAGGTCAGGGGGAAGGAGGGTGATGTCCTGGTTATCACCGGTGGTCGTGACATCATCCTTGTGAGAAAGGGTGTCTGCCGGGCCCATCTGGGTACCGGGGAGGTGGTGGAAAGTCAGGTTGAAGTCCTGTAGGAACATCAACCATCTGGCCTGGCGGCAGGATAGCTTTCTGGGCTGTTTGAAGTAAGTTAAGTTCTTGTAATCTGTGAGGATTGTAACGGGGTGGGAGGTGCCCAGGAGGTAATGCCGCCATTCTTTGAGAGTGTGGATGACGGTGAGGAGTTTGCGGTCATAGATGTCGTAGTTCCTCTTAGCCGGGGAAAGGGTCTGAGAGAGATAAGCGCAGGGGTGGAGGTCGCCATTGGTGTCTTTTTGCATAAGGACTGCCCCTGTGGCCGTGAGGGATGCGTCGGTCATGACAAAGAAGGGGGAGAGGACGTCGGGGAGATGCAAGACCAGTCATTTGGTGAAGGCTTCCTTGATGGCAAGGAAGGTGGTTTCTTGGGGGTCCTTCCATTCCCAGGGGGCGTTCTTCTTTGTCAACTCGATGAGGGGGCAGGCTAAGGTCGAGAAGTCTGGGATAAACTTCCTGTAGAAGTTACAGAACCCTATGAATGACCAGATGGCTTTAACAGAGGTTGGGGACTTCCAGTCGTTGATGGCACTCAGCTTGACTGGGTCCATCTTTACCTGCCCTTCTCATACAACCATTCCTAGGTACTCCACCTTGTTGACGTCAAAGGAGCACTTCTTGAGTTTGAGGAAGAGTTTGTGCTCCAGGAGTCATTCAAGGACTCGTTTCATTTGTTCCTCATGAACGGTGGGGGAGGAGGAGTGGATGAGAAGGTCGTCCATGTAGATGACAAGCCATCCTTCTGCCATCATGTCACTGAAGATGTGGTTCATGAGGGCTTGGAAGGTGGCGGGTGAGTTGTACATCCCAAAGAACATTACCGTCGGTTCGAAGAGGCTGAAGGGTGTGATGAAGGCCACTTTCCAGTGGTCTTCAGGCTTAATCAGAACGTCGTTGTACCCCCATCGGATGTCCATCTTCGTAAAGAGACGGGATCCCTTCAATTTGTCCATGAGATCGGATATGAGGGGGAGGGGGTAGCCATTTTTGACGGTATGTTCATTGAGGTATCGGTAGTCCTGGCAGGGACAGACTGATCCATCCTTCTTTGGGATGAAAAAGAAGGGGGAAGCCTGTGGTGATTTCGATGGAGTTATCTTTCCCGACTTAAGGTGTTCGTCTATGAAGGCTCTACAGGCATCGAGTTCCTTTGGATTAAGAGGGTAGGCCTTGGTGACCTTTGGGGTGAAACTCTCCTTGAGGTCGATGGTGTGATCAAAAGATCGGGAGGGGGGTAGCTCGTCGACGACCCTCTTTTCTTTCGGAAGGCCGAGTATTGCTGTGAAGCTCCTTCTCTACCTTTTCTGCCTTCGAGGCGATCTCTGTAGTGATGGTGGTTTTTGAAATGGTCAGGGAGCGGATGAGTTGCTTCCTCCACATTTGAGCGATGCGAAGGTCTGGGTCCATGTCTAGGTATCGGAGGAGGTATTGCTGAGTGATGGCTTTCGGAGAATTGTGTTGAGGGACAGGGAGTCGATCTGGGATGGTGACCTGTCCAATTGCCCAGTTGATAGTGGGATTGAGGTCCTTAAGCCAAGGGAGACCAAGGATAACGTTCTCAGATCCACAGTTGATGACCATCAGTTTTTGCTCTTCCTCGATCTCTCCTACTCAGAGAGTTAGGGACACCTGGTGTCGGATGATCCCTTCTTTGTTGGTAGTTCCATCCACATTTCAAGCCTTTAGTGGTTTAGGAAGTCGAGTAGTGGGAATGTGATGCCTCAAGACAAAGTCTTGATTGATGAAGCATCCGGTTGCTCCGCTGTCAATGAGAGCTGTAACGTCAACGATTTCTGCTCCTGCATGTGTATAGAGAGAGAGGGGGATTTGGATTGACTGGGCATGTGAATCTGATACAAATACAGGAGCTATAACGAGAGGAGGAGAAGATGTCGAGACTTCTCTCCATTTCAAAAATCCTTGGCCGCTTCTATCTTAGCGGTTGCCACTGTCTCTCCTTCTTCTTCCACCTGCAGTTCCTCGTAGCATGTTTTGAGTACCTGTAGGATGTCCTCTTTAGGGATGTTTCTTCCTCTGAGGCTGGCAACATAGGTCGCAACTGGGTCTGGGGTAGGGGCGGCAGAAGTGGTCCTGACCCTCTGAGGGTTCCTGGGGGGACATGGGGGTCCACTGTTGCTATGAGGGGGGTTGTTGCTGTGAGGAGGGCAAGGGTGGTTAGTGGTGCAACATCCCTTCTGGTGGCAGATGAAGCACAGGTTATCCTTCATGTGACGGGTGTGCTCGACTGGGGTGAGGCGGATAGTGTCCACGTCCATGGCATTTGGGTCATGACAAGGGGTGGTGCAAGTCTGATGGGGAGAGGTCCAAGTGGATGTGGGGATGAAAGCCCTTCCACATCAGAGTCCATCTCTTCTCCTTGCCTGTCCAGCGAACTGGGAGGCCTTCTGGATTCATTCATCAATAGAGGTGGGGACAACTGGCATCATGAGGATGGAGTCGGAGAGGTTACCGTCTAGGCCATTGATGTACCACTCGATCAATGCCTTCTGATCCGTGATCTCGGCTTTCCCAGCGAGAAGTTGGAACTGGAGGTTGTAGTTGTCCAGTCTGTCGGGATCCCTGAGGTTCTGCCTCAGTCTTCCCAAGTCGATTCGGGCCTTGGCTCCAACATCATATGGGGTAAAGGCTTTAATGAAGCCTTCTGTTACAGTGGCGAAAGACTTAGCATTTTCTTCCACTGTTTCATCTCCTATTCTCCAGTACCAACCCTCAGAGAAGTCCTTCCCTCGGCCTTTGCTCATTTTGGCAAGGAGGGTAAGGGTCTTGGCTTGATTGTTATAGAAGTGAGTGTTCATCTGGAAGTAGGCTTTTATAGCCAGCAGCCATCATGGCACATCATCTGGGTGACCAGAGAAATCATCCGGCAGACCTGCCTTAATCTCTGACTTATGTTCGTCGACGTCCATGGGGAACTCTAATGGAGATTCCGCTCTTTCTTCGGTAGTTGGGCTTCGTGGTGGTGGAGGTGCAACTGGAGGAACAGTCGGTTGCGAATGATGAACATTTGTTTGCAATCTGCATGAAGATTGAACGGGAGTGGCTGGGGAGGAAGGGCGAGGGGTGACGGAGTTCCTGGTCCAGAAGTCGGGGTCGTTGTAATGGTAATTGGTGGGTTCGGTAGTCAGAGGGGGTACTGTGATTTCAACGTCTTCTTGCTCCTGCTCAGGGGAGGGAGCTCAGATTCCTCTTCGCCACAAAATGGTGGTGGAAGGGACCTTGTGCTAAATAGCAGAGGTAAACTGGACGATCTAGTTCTTTTGTTACGCTGATGCGTAGAACCTAGTTGAAGCGCACACTCAAGTGTAGTGCAAAGACACTAAGGAGTTTAGGGGTCTCGCTATGACTAATCCTCAGACTAATCACTCGTGGAATGACCAGATTCTAGGCAATAGATTGCATAGAACTAGATGCAGAACTATAGTACAAGGGCGAAGTATTTATACTACTTGGAATGGCACACAGACCAGCTAAGTAAGAGGGCGCACAGACCATCTGGGTAAAGGGGAATACGAGGCAGTACAAGAGAGCGGCCTAAAAGAGGTTATTCGTCCGTATCAAGAAGATCATCTGTAAAAGTAGCATATTGCATGGTCAATGCCATAAGGGTGAAGCCCTCTCGCATGTGTGAAGATGAATGAGTGAGAGTGTAGTTAGAAGGATAAAAGGGAAGGAAATCCGTAACAGATATTGCCTTGATGATGACAACAGTATCCATGATCATGTTCCATCTCACACTCTGTACTGTTTTGGCACATGAGAGCGGTGATTGGTAGTATGTATTTTCAGTTGAGTTGTCATAGCTCGGGTCCGGATCGCAGCGCGTCAGTTCACACCTAGTAGGTTATAGATACTTTGAAATGTTTCCATTGGTCCATCCACTAATCTTATAGATCATACTCATCTAATTAGGATCATTTTACTCCTCCATTTGAAATGAACAACGCTGAATGTGGCACATGGCAAACAAGAAATTGTCATCGATGCTGAGTACTATACATTCAAGTTGTTGTATCAAGTGACTACAACAAGATCTCTACGTTGCCACCCTCCAGGCATTGTTCAAAGATGCTCATGCCCGTCTCCATGGATGCTACCCTGCGCTGAATGGAGCCACTCACTTTCAAGGTAAGCGTACCAGCAGTTTCCCTGTGTAAAAGAGACATTAGAACTTTATAGGATGCTGTACACAAGCAAGATTCGCTCACCATCTGGAGAAAATGCCCACATGTAGCCCCTTGGTGACGCAATAGAATGGCACACAAGAATTGGGGGCGGGAATGCAATAGTGATATCCATGATACAACCTGTACCAGGTCTGAGAGGTGCTGGAAATGTCTGGAGAAACAAGCACAGAGGGTAGAACTGGCCCACTGAGGACAGTGACCCCGGCGTCAGGGGGACCGATTGGAGCAGGCTCAGTGGATATGATGGTAGGCGTGGCGGCATCAACAGATGGTGCAGGCTTGGTGGATATGATGGTAGATGTGGCAGCATCAACAGATGGTGCGGGCTTGGTGGATATGATGGTAGGCATGGTGGCATCAACAAATGGTGTGGCCCCATGTTCATTAATCCCGGGCTCTTTGCTCTCTGTGTCGCTAAGTGCAGTTGCAACGGAGGGCAAAGTTGCAAAGACCTTGTTCCGATCAACCAGGATCTCAGAGGACAACATGGATTGATCCACAAGGTATTCCGAAATGGATTGAGCAAGAATGGTGACATTGGATTTGGATAAATGAATGTCTGTGAACTGAGCAATCAGTGCAGCTGCAAGAAAGTACTACATTAGCCCATATTCAATGGATACAGCGGTGCATATCCATCAACTTACCAATGTCATCACATTCCTTCTCAGTCAGGACATGCGCACCGGCAAGGTGTGTGCTTGTGTTGGAAGAGTCAGACGTGTTTTGGACCATGCTGTGCCGGGTGCTTTCAGGCATGCAGTTCAGTCCCTTCACTGCTCAGCCTTTAAGCAGCTAGGGGACATCTTGAGGCACCAGGAGAATGTGGCGCTGGGCCCTTCATCAGGAAGGTGTTGTAGTCAGGAAGCTAATGGCATGTACTGAGCTTCTTCAACCAATCCACAGGTTTTTCCTTCTGCTACCTCTGCTTACACCCCCTTATGAATACATGGATGTCTGCGCACAAAGCCAACCCAAGCCCCGGAAATGCACCCATACAAGTCACAGAATCGCCATCATCGTGCTAGCCTTGCTGCTGTTACGGATTTCTTTCCCTTTTATCCTTCTAACTACGCTCTTGTGTATTCATCTTCACACATGCGAGAGGGCCTTGCCCTTATGGCATTAACCATGTAGTATGCGACCTTTACAGACGATCTTCCTGATACGGACGAGTAACCTCCTTTAGGTAGTTCTCTCATACTACCTCGTATTCCCCCCTACCCAGATGGTCTGTGTGCACTCTTACTTAGCTGGTCTGTGCGCCATTCCAAGTAGTATAAATACTTTGCCTTTGTACTATAGTTCTACATCTAGTTCTATGCAATCTATTGCTTAGAATCTGGTCATTCTGCGAGTGATTAGTCTAAGGATTAGTCATAGCGAGACCCCTAAAGGCTTCTTAGTGTCTTTGCACTACACTTGAGTGTGTGCTTCGACTAGGTTCTACGCATCAGCGTAACAGCTGCAGGTGGCATTCCAAGTGTGTGGTTGCCGAATTCAGGCAGTACTGGTAATGTACAGTGTGTTCTTATGCAAGGCGAAGTAACTGATGTCCTGCACGTATGTACAATAGCCATTTACATTGCCGGTGGTCCTCCCACCCCATCTCCATCTGGTTTGCCGCTCCATAATTCACTCTCGCCCACCCCCTCTCGCAAGTGCGAAAGGGGGGTGGATTCTTTGCCACGCTTCCCCTGCATGTCCCACTCTGATGAGGCCAAGGACCACGACATTGTGCAGTTGTTCAGTGATGCCTTCAAGTTTCTTTCTGACAGCGTTGCAACCCTTCCAAGCTCAGAACACAAGGGTCAACTATCCAGCATAATGCAATGCTTCTCAGGATTGCTAAACGAGGTAAAGTTGTTGAACGTAAGGACCTTTCTTGACAGTACTGATCACTCGATAGGTCGACGCACCTGCCAAGAAAAGCATGAGTTGCATTCCCAGTGTCCCACTCCCAAGCCCTGAGGTAAATAATGCAGCTAACCTACAATATGAATCCCCTGAACTGTTTACAAGCTTGACCCTCCTATTGGTGAAGATGGTGATGCTGCTCAGGCATGGTGCATCTGTTCGATTGCATTTCCATTACTCACCACCTTCAACTGACTGGTTAATTTCCACAGAGTTGTTAGGGGTGGGATGAGATTCATTTGGTGGTAGTGAATACATATAGCTCTTTTGTACTACCGTTAAAAATCCCACTCAACTCCATTCATCCTGTGCTATGGCTGGATCCAAGCGTTCTGTAAAATCCAAACCTTTGAAGGTGCATGTCTACAGCGATAGCACTCAGGTTGATGCCAGTTCCCACACTCACCAGCTGGTTTCGACACCTACAGTGGCTCAAAAAAGTGTCCCAAATGTTTGGCTATTTTGCAAAGAGTTGATGTTTGCAAGAGAAGCAAAAATTGTTAGCTCTAACCCTTGCTGGGTCATCAATAGCCCTAATCCTTGCCCTAAATCTGAGCCCTTGGTCATGTGATTTTGTTGCCATGGCATGGAGATATAATCATAGTAAAATGACATGTCATTGGGACACTTTTTTGAGCAACATTTGCATTCTACAATTTTAGTATTTTATATACCCT
>JBBPQN010000329.1:0-18153 GCA_038092575.1 Boletus subluridellus | reverse complement strand
GTATTCTTACTACATCATTACTAATATCCTTGGCAGTCTTCTGACTACAATGGATATGGTAAACCCTTGACCCAGGGTACAAGGGTTTCCCATGTCACCTGTCAGGGTACAGGGTTGACACCTTATACGGTAGATCATACAATACTTACCGTCCAATAGGAATGCCCATGGGCTAAGGGCATTACCTTACCTACTCTTTTTCCTTTTATACTTACATGGTCTGTGCACCATGTCACTTACTATAAATACAGGGCCTTATGCCCTCATAATATTAAGCTCTTCTCTACGCTCTTCTCCCTACAAGGGAATATCTTAGGGCTCATAACTCCTAAAGGAGAATCTTCCATTAAGAGTTCATTACTCTAAGTGTCATTATATTTGAGGTCATTCCTCACACTCCTTCAGCTGTTGAACAGCTTCTCTCAGTGTATCAAACCTCTGTTCTGTCAAGGTCACTGTTCACTAGGGCTTAGTCAGCCTCTCTCCACTCTTGACTACTTCAAGACTCCTCACTGCCTCTCGACGCTTAGCCTTGCCCATTGCTATACCGTGACTACATGAGCTCTCCCACACTTGTCACATCTTCCATTGCTGTCTCTGCATAACCTCGATCGGACCGTGTTGGTGTCCGGTTCCGATATGAAACCCATTGCTAGGTGCTCATCAAGGAACGTGCAGAGTGAGCCAAGTTCGGAAGGGGAAAGGGAGTAGGTGGTGCCCAGTGGAGGGGATGCTCCTTCCTCAAGATCAATCTTTAGATCGTGTTTGCGATGCGGAGCAAGCGTAGAGGCCCTGCTTTTGCTGAACACATCGGAGAAGTTGTGGTATTCCGGAAGGACAGTGGAGAGGTTGACCTGTTCCGGAGGAGTGAGGGAAGCAGAGCGGAGGTCACTCTCCTGGGGGCGGGATTGCAGGCTAAACTGAACGGAGCCCTCGAGGCGACAGGCCAGTGCAAAGGCAGGTGCACTGACGAGCACAACGGGCAGAGCCTTGTGATCGGAGAAATGCAGTGGATCAGATGGGATGGGATCAGCTGGAGGAAGTGGTTCCAGAGGCTGTGGAGGAGAGCTCAGGGGTGCTGGCATGCTCTGTTCAGGTGCACAGAAAGAGATACTGCTCATAACCCAGTCAATCAATGGATTGTGTCAGGTGAGCCAGTTGTGTCCTAGAACAAGGAAACAGGTAGAGTCCAGCGAGTCCAGCGGAGTGACGTAAAATGTTGTCGGAGTGATATCACCGGTTGGGAAATGGATGGAGAGGTTGATGGCTTGGGTAATGGTGCTGTTGGATGTTCCATCAAAGAGGCAGAGTTGAAGTGGGGGCACGGGGTAGGTAGAAAGTCCGTGTTTATTAATAAATGATGTATCGATAAAACAGTCGGAGGATCCGGAGTCTACAAGCACGGGAAATGGAGAGATCGGATATGATACTAAAGAAATGGAGGGCATAAGTGACTTAGGATCTGAAAGAGTGGACGTGTTGAGATGGATCTCCTTGGGTGCACAGGTGGGTTCAACACAACCTCCAGTCTGTGCGGAGTCACAGAGGTCACAGGCTATTTTTTTGTCTCTGAGGTGGAGACCTCTGGTTTAGCTTTCAGAGATGTGGTCGCTGCGCGGCCCTTGGCTGCCCAGGACATAGACTTGGGGCAGTCCTTAGCCATGTGGCCAGCAAGTCCACAGAACATGCACAGTTTGTTGTCAAACCGGCATTTGCACTCCTCATTGGTTAGCTTGCCATCTTTCCCTAATTTAGATGACAAGTCTGATTTCGGAGCTGCAGAGGTGGATGCTCCTTTGCCTTTTGACTCCTTGGAGTCCTTGGAGCCACCGTTGAAGGGGTGAGGTGCGGAAGGCACGGGAGTGGAGAGTTTGTTGGACTTGGATGCAGAGGATTGAGTGGTGTTCTTCGTCTGTCGGCTGATCTTGGACTTGCGCTTCCAATTGCATGCATTGATCACCTGAGTGAGAACTCGGAGTTCGGAGAGCGTCGGGGGTTTTCCGATGTGGGAAATTTCATCTTTGATGCAGTCCGGCAGACCATTGTAGAAATGGTACCAGAGGGCACCTTCTCCATATCCACGGAGCTGCAAAGCAATCCTATTGAATTCGACCACATACTTATTGATGTGCTGAGTGTCCTTCATGGACAAGTGGTCAAGCTGGTGCTCTGCATCTCCAACAGGGTCATGCAGACCGAAATTGGTCTGGAGTTTGAGGACAAACTCCTTGAAGTTGTTCATCCAGAGAGGGCGGAGTGCAGGATCTTCCATCTGGAGAAGGTCCGGTTCGAACCATTCCAGAGCCATACCCTTCAGGTATGACTGCACGAAGTTAACCCCGGTGTGGTCCATGCTGAAAGCCTTGGGGCGGTCTTGGAAGTTCAACTCACATTGCACTAGGAAGACCTGGAGTTCATGGGGTTCTGTTCTGTCAAACTGATCCAGTTCTTGGACTTTAGTGCAGGGGGTAGAGTTGGAGGTGGGACGGTGTGTGGAGCGGGCAAGGCCTTGGATGGCACTTGCGAGTAGAGCGAGGGTATCTCGCAGGACATGCTCATTGTCAGAGTTGTTAGGCGGGTCGTTGTCATTGCCGGGGAAGTCGGGATCATCGTTGAACGGATCATCTCCAGGGAAGTCAGGGTCTCCCAGAGCATCTCCATTGTCGGGGAAGTGGGGGTCTCGTGCTCTGTGGTCAGAGTGGTGACTGGATTGGGTGGATGTCTTGCTCCTATCTTTGTCGAGTTCAAGCTTGATGATGCATGCTCCTGGAGTAGGGGACTCCAGAGCAGGGCGCACTTGAGAGGCGGAGCCTGGGGTGTGTTGGGTGGAAAAGCCCCGGAATTGGCTGATGAGTTCTGGGCCACATTAGCTGCTTCCAAAGACACTGAGAGGATTGTATCTGGGAGATGGCGGAGGATTTGCGCCTAGGGCCCGGGTTTGAGATCTGGTTGTGCGTGTAGCCATTGGTTAGACTTGTAACAAGTGGGAGTTCAAATATACTGTTAAGTTCGGGTAAACTCTGAGGGGAGAACGAACTCCAGAACTCCGGAGTTGTCTAGTGGATGGGACTTGGCTTCACCGTATGTGGTGCGCCCTTGTTAGGAGTCCTGTTGTCCCGGAATTTACTGAGGGTTGGAGATAGACTTAAGACATACTAGACATCAAGTCGAGTGGAGGGTCAGAGAAGAGTCTTCAAGACTCAAGCGGAGAGAAGGAGTTAAACTAACTTGATATTCGAACTGAAGGGAAATACAGGAGTTGCGGAGGTTTATATACTATGGAGTCCTAGGGGATTACTAATGGAGTGGAGCTGGTTTGTAAGTAAGGAGTCGGAGGTAAGATAAAGCCAGAGCTGTGTTCCTAAGCAGAACACAGGTTCGGAGGAGAACATGCAGTGGGACTAGTATTTACAGAGATCAGAAAATGGAATGTAACTACTATCGTAAGTCGTATGGACAGAGTCTGAAGGTCAGGGGTCACGTCTATAGTGAGAATGCGCCAGAGTTCATATGTACAGAAATGGAGTTGGTCCGGATGACCAGGGTTGGACTTACTGAATTTCCAGGATATGACAAAATGATGGTAAGTAATGAAACCTATAACTATTGCTTGTTTGACTTGACTCTCAACAGACAGCTGTTACAATGCTCATTGGTGCTGCCACCTTACAGGGCATGCACCCAACTATTCCAGAACCACTTAGATTCCTGTTGGCGGAGGGCACTTGCATTCACCAAGCAGGGGCTACACTGGCAATCCCAAGATCCGATTATGCCTAAGGGGTGGTGATGGCACTGAGTGCGGCAGAAATCGATTGATGGTGAGTACACACCAAGGATCTTGTCAATGATCCTCATGCGGTGACATGGACATATGGCAGCTCAAATCCAGCCATCCTCACTCTGGTAAGTGTATATTCTGTTGAACATGCCTCAAGTCTGAGACTGTCTGACCCCTTGTATGTAGATCCAACACCATATCGACAGAGACATTATCTTGCCGATAACAAAATTGCTCTCACCAACACAACAGGATCTGCAAGAGGCATTGTGAGTGGTTCAGTGAGCAAAAGCATTGGTCACAGAGTTGAGCAATAATGGCAACTCCGACTGCAATTCAGTTGAGGCCATGCTCCTTCATACCAGCTGTCTTCTTGTTGAAAGACATTTGGTGAATCCATATGCAATCTGGGAAATCAGAAGTAACCCATGGTCCACTGCCAAATTTGATGCGAGGACAGCAGTGCATTCTGAAGTTCAGGAGTTTCTGGAATCAAACCTACAACTGCCAAAAGATTAGAACTCTAGCAACTATTTTGTAAATATGTAAATCCTCATTTCTGGCTCATACTCTGAGAATTCAATTTCATTCAGCAAATCATGTATGGTGGAACATCTGTACATTAATTCCCACCACATTTTTTGTATGCCGCACCTGCCGCTTGTGGATTTTTAATCTGCATCACAGTTTTCATAGAATGCACTGTGCATGGTACAAAGAGGGGGAGTCAGAGCCATAGTATCAGACATATGTATGTACAGAGTCATGTAAGTTGAACTCATCTATGAGCCCACTACAAATACTGGCGATGAATATATCAGTGCACCAAAAGGCAACCCCACAATCGAGGATCTGGAACATCAGCTTTTGGCAGCCAGTACCCATATGACCGAACTGTAACTCCAGAAAACACTTAACAGCATCACCAAATGGTTGCAGATTTCTTCCATCAAGCAAAAGGCAGGCCATTCCATTCCACCAGATATAAGATGATCATCCACCGTCGTCGCATATATCATCAACATCTCCATCTACATGCCCCAGACTCCCCCCAGGTGACTAGTATGCTGACCCATTCAACCAAGCGTCCTCCCAGGCACACCTCCTACTCATGGTCAATGCTGACGAATGCAAGAACCATAAATCATTCCATTCTGATGATTTTGACAACCAGAGTCTACTGGCATCCAATCAGGAAGAAACCAACTACAGTTATGAGTCATATCCACCATGCTCTAGATGAATTAACTAAAGCAGCTCTGGTGGGTGAAATTATGGAGAGTGAGGTGACTTGGACTGAAGTCATCAAGGAGACATTGGTGCATCAACATGTTGGACAAAGTCGCTGGTATTTGTAGTGGATTTGTAGACAAATCCAACTTGCATGACTCTGTACATACATACATCTAATGCTATGATTGTGATGAAATGACAGGTAAGAAGGGGATCAAGGGTTGGTCCAGACAAGGTCGTTGTTGATATTGTGCAGCCATAGAAGAGTAACCCTCTCTGAAGGAGGAGTAGAATATTGAGCAGGACTGGGGGGAAATGACTTCATGTTAGCCTGGAAACACTTTGCAAACATCCTGTACAACATCATTGGTGAGCAGGAGTGATCTTGCTGATGCATCAAAACTACAATGCATGTCTTTAAATTTTCTGTCTGCCTTGGACTGTACTCTCTTGTGCCACTACTGCAGCTCGAGTTTGAGTGAGAAGAGTATCCACGAACTCCCAGAATTCATTGGATGTCCATATCTTCTCTCTTTGCCATTTGTGTTGGTCTGGGTGGAGGCTTCATCAGCTGTTGCAGTCCCACCTGCTGCTGCTGCCTCTTCCATTCCAGGTCTATTCATACCATTGCTATTAATATTTGTACTATTGTGTGAAGGTTGGTTGCAAGTCACTGTAGTTAACCTGCCTTCATCCATCAAATGATTGAATGTGATCATTGAAGAATGCTATTATTGTTCAGGTGGGAGAGGAATGGCAGAGAAAGGTAGGTATAAGCAGTCATTGAGCTGATTTACATGTATATGCACCAGAAATGCATACTGCACCCAGTGACTGAGTGTGATATCAAAGTCACTGCCCAGTGCTAATGTGCTCGCAAGGAGCGAGACATGACTCTGTGACTTCATGCTGTCTGCGAGCTTTGCATGATATCTACCATTAAGCAATTCATGACCAGAATACTGACAATGTACCTTTTGCTCGATATTGGAATGCTGCAACGTCAATAACTCTTTCACCATTGTTGCAATGGTGTCTAACATCTCAGGGTCTTGAACAGCTTTCTTTGGTATCTTGAATGTTGCTGGATTCTTCTTTGCATATTCCTAGTGTCGTTAGTATATGGTTTTGCTGTCAGAGAGGACATTCAAGTTTGCATGCACAGTGAGACTTCCCAAGATATTGGAGGCCATTCCAATGACATACCCAGTCAGGTTTGGTGATAGCAAGCAGCACTGAAGTTGTTCCTTCAAGACATCCTTAAATTCTTCGGATGTGATGTACTTCTGTGCTTTGTTCTTCTGACTCTCTTTTTTGAGAGACATGATGGATGCTTGAAGTTCAATGATCATATTAGCTTGCCACATCTGTTCCATGTCAGCATGCAGCCTGGCAACATGTTGAGAAAGACAACAAACCTGTGAAAATTTGGCAAGCATATCAGAAGCAAGGCCCAGCTCCGTGCACATCTTCTTTGCAAACTCTCTGCATCATTTCAGCTCATGTTCTGGAACCTGGTCCTCATCTGACAGCATATGTGCACAATGTTGAGCTGATGTAAATGGAAATTCTTCACCATCGCTGCTTGATGCTTGCTTTGGGAACTCATGTTGTGCGACCCTTTTATTGGAGCTTGCCCAACTCTGTTACGACCGTGTAACAAGTGACACCAATGTGTGTCAAGTTCCTAGTGCCTAAGCTTCCTATCAGAGGAAGGCTTCAAAGTACGCATAGTCCCACCATGACTAGCATTGAGTGTATACTCTCCTGAGGATGAAGAGTACGATGAGGAGAGGGAGCCGAGACCAATGGCGAGAGAATCGAGCCAGTTGGGAACCTAAGCACACAGTAGATTGTGTAGGTTAAAGTTAAAGAGTAACTACAGGCGGAGCTTGAATATATATATCGCCTGAAGGCGTTTAGGGCAGGTGAGACTAAATAGGAAATAGGACTTTGGAGGAGGCACTATCGTGATGATGAAGTAAGATACACGTTGCGTATAATATGCATGTGACGGAAGGGGCAGTGTCCTTGGAGGGAAACGGGAACGGAGAGAAACAGAAGAGAATATGAAATACGTAGCAGAACGGAATGGAATCAGAAGGAGGCGGTGCCTTCGGGAGGAGTTGGGGGAGGGAAGAAGTCTGCGAAGGCTTCATCGGATATCTCATATTCCTATAGAGACATGATAATATCGTCCCATAGGGACAACTCAGGGTGATCCAATGACAAGGTGGGGGAAAACAAAGAGGGGGTACCACCAACTATAACATTACCCTCCACATATGTCTGAAGTTCCATCTCAGACTGGTCATCAATCCTGGTCTCCCTCGTTTTCCTCATAATTGGTGAGGTCCCAATCAATGGCTGAGAGGTTGTGGAGATGGCAGTTGGAAGAGATGTGTCCAACCTCGTCACAGTAGTTGCAATGTCTGTGAGGACAGTCAGCCTGCTTGTGTCCTGGAGCGAGTTGGTTGCAGTAGGGACAACGGTATCTGGGGCAGGTGGGATGGAGGTAGCCAAATCTGTGGCAGTGGTAGCATCTGACTGGGACCACGGGTGGGTGATGCATGGGGGCGGAGGAAGGGTGAGGAAGGGGGCCCACATCGGATGAGGGAGGATGACGTAGGGTTGGAGCTGGGCAACAGGAATTGATTCAAGAGGCGGGCAGGGTTCTCCCAGGTCCGCCGAGTAAGTTGCTCTGGTCAATGGGAGCAGACTCTGCCACGTGTCCCAGAGCGGGGGAAAGGTTATTGGCAGTCTGAGACGGGAGTCCGGTAGAGAGAAGCAATCTATGGCACCGTCTGAGGGGGTGGGGAGACAGAGGGTTGGGTGATATGGGGGTGGCAGGACGAGTGGGGACAGGGGTTGGGTCGTTGGAGGAGGGGTCTCACTCCTGGGGGACTGAGAGGGTTCCAACGTCAACTCGGCTTCTAAGCTCGAGATGAGATTGTCCAAGGCTTGAGCCTTGGTTGACCGCAGTGGGAGTGGAGGACATGGAGGAGTCAGTTGCTCTGTTAAAGAGCTCAGTGTCGGCAGAAAGGGGGTCGTTGTTAAAGTACGCCTGTCTTTCTTCTTCCGGAAGGGAAAAGAGGACAGGGTGAAGGAAGGTCGAGACCATGGCGAGGGGGAGGACGGAAATACAATAGTTGAGTCTCTCGATGTACAGGGCGTCGAGAGTGGCATTTCTGATCTCGAGTATGGCTTGCTCAATGGCCATGAGTGGTGAGACATTGGATGTTGTTACGGTTTGACCCGCAACAATGGTACTCCAACCTGAGATGCTACTCTTCAAGAGGCCTTGAAGACAATGAAAGAGTCAAGGTCGATGTCGGCGACAATGACTCCAAGAGAGAGTGAGCGCGTGGGCGAGTTGTACGATGACCACCTGGTCAAAGGAACCGAATAGTCTACCAAGAGCTCTAGTTGAGCAGAGAACCCAGGGTATGAATGAGTAGATTCAGGTTAGAGATAAGTACAAGCTCCGCTCAAACTTATATACTAGTACAGTGGTTTAGGGCCGGTCTAACCTGATATGGTAAGAGGAATCTAGGGTAGGTGAAACTGTGTCCAAGACGCGTCGCGTTGCGAGTCTCGTGAGAACGGGAGAAACCGGAACGGGTATAATAGGATCAATTGATCGGGTGATCAAGGATCAGCAAGGCAGTTCTCGGATGATGACGGGTCATCAGGGCGGTGCCGGGAGATCTAGGATCAGTGAGGCGATGAGCCACAGCCCAACCATGAGGAGTCAGATCAGGGGATGATCCAGGGAAACTCCAGGGAGGATCCAGTCCTTGTGTAGCACAGAAACGCTACGTCCGGGGGAATGTCCAGTCGATAGGTGAGAACCCTTGGAGTCCTTGTGATGAAAGGGAACTCATCGTCCAATGGGGGAATGTCCAGTCAGAGAGTAAGAGCCCATCCGAGGCGTAAGGCCAGGGATTGTCCATTAGAGTAGAAATGGTAGCCGCGAGTCTTGATCGTTGAATACGATCTGGTAATACAATGGGGTAGACAGAGAGTTGAAGGAAAAAGGCATGGTGCCGCCGGGGCACGTGGTCGTGAGGGGTCACAGGTGACGAATGTCACAAAATTGTAACAGATGTCTGCCCAGTGTAGGAGTATTCTGTTCCCTCAAGGGAACTTGACGTGTCCCAGGTGGCCCAGGGGAGAAGGGATTGAATGGTGGTATAATGTCTGTAGAGATGGACAAGGTGGATGAGCATGTTGTTGCACGAGAAGAGTGGTAATCTCTCAAGTGCAACAGTTGCTTCTCGGTTCTCGAGGAGGGCAACATAGATGAGACGACGGGAGGTGGGGTTGAGATGGGAAAGACAGGTGGAGAGGGGAACAGAAGGGAGAAAAGGAAATGTCATGAGGGTTTGGGAAGAAGAGGGGTTCAGAGTCCACTCTTCTTTTTATACTCCTCTAGGATTTTCTTGGCATTTCCTAAATTGCTTGGAGGTTCCCATGTTTGTTCTGAGGCTGGATAGCCTTTCCATTGCACCCGGTACTGCCTTTTACCCGAGTTTCCCTGATGAGCGATGATCGCTTCGACTTTGTATTCTTCTTCCACTCTGATTAGATCCGGAGGAGGTCAGGAGAAGTTGGGTCCATGTTCCGTAGTTTCCTGATACGGGGTCAATAAGGACACGTGGAACATGTTGTGGATCTTCCATCGGGATGGGAGATTCAATCTATAGGCAACAGGGGAGATTACTTTGGAAATTCGGAATGGCCCAGTTCTCCGTGGGGAGAGTTTACGTGATAGGGTTTGGAGTCGGAGGTTCTTTGCTTCTAACCAGACTTGATCTCCTTCCTTCCACGGTCTAAACTGGGAGTGTTGCCGTTCCTTCATTCATAGTTGGGCAAGTTCGTGGGCAGCTTTTGCTTCCAGCCTGGCGGTATCCAGGAACTCTAAGCAGGATTCAAGGGAAGGAATGAAGGTTTTTCCAAGAGGGGGGTATGCTCATGGCTCATAGCCATGGAGCAGAGCAAATGGGGATTTTCTGGTGATGGAGTGGATTGCAGAGTTGTGAGCGAACTCAGCCATGGGGAGGAGTTCTACCCATTTGTGGGGGGCATTGGCACAGAAGATATGTAGGAACATTTCCAGCTCCTGATTGTATTGTTCAGATTCTCCATTGGTCTGTGGGTGGTAAGCAGTGGAGAGGGATACATCATATTCCAGCAGGCGAGCTAGTTTGCGCACAAAGGCTGAAGCGAATTGTGGGCCCCAATCAGAGACCAATTTATCATGCAGACCGAAGCGCCGAAAGACATGTGAGAAAAATAATTGGGCTATTCCCTTGGCATCCACCGTTTTTGCACAAGGAACGACAATTACCCCCTTACTAAGCCCATGGTCAACCACGACCATGATGGAATCAAAACTGGAGACTGGGGGGAGATCGGTGATGAGATCAACAGAAAGATGGGAGAAGGGACGCGAAGTCACCACGGCCAGGGGAACGAGAGGGGGGGTCGTGGGATGGGTGACCACTTTGTTGGACTGGCAAGTAGCACACCCCTAAACAAAGTGGCAAACAAAAGAGGAGAGGCCTGGCCACCAGTAGTCCTTGCTGAGCAAGGCGACAGTGCGGAGATGGCCGCCGTGGCCGCCAGCAGGGGAATCATGGGCCGCAGCTGTAATATTCCAGCGGGCATCAGCGGGGACATAGAGGCAGCCTTTGTAATACAACCGGCCCTTGGTGTAGGACCAGTCGTTCATGAGGGAGTGACCAAAAAGGGGTGTCTCCTTTTCCATGGCAGTCAACGCGTTGAGGACCAAAGGGTCAGAAGAGGAGGAGGACTGGATTTTATCGGCAAGTGCAACGTCAATAACATGCACAAAGGCATGAGATGGAAGGAGTTGGACATCGGCATTGTCATCCGCCGTGTCCACATCATCCCGACGAGAGAGGGTGTCAGCAGGGGCCATCTGGGTTCCCTGAAGGGCAGTGTATTCCAAATCAAAATCCTGGAGGAAGAGGAGCCAGCGAGCCTGGCAATGAGAGAGTTTCCTTGGTTGTTTGAAATATGTGAGATTCTTATGATTGGTAAGA
Source organism: Boletus subluridellus (assembly GCA_038092575.1). NCBI lineage: Eukaryota > Fungi > Basidiomycota > Agaricomycetes > Boletales > Boletaceae > Boletus > Boletus subluridellus. The sequence continues at coordinate 7,071 of JBBPQN010000329.1, read as the reverse complement.
ACCGTGATGGGGAATGGGGAACCCAAGAGGTATTGTTGCCAATCCTCCAATCCTCGGATGACTGCGAGGAGCTCACGGTCAAAGATGTCGTAGTTCCGCTCTGCAGGAGAGAACATTTGGGAGAGGTAGCCACAGGGCTGCATGTCTCTGTTGGCATTCTTTTGCATCAATACAGCGCCTGAGGCCGTGAGAGAGGCGTCCGTCATAATCGTGAAGGGACGCGTGGTATCAGGGAAAGCCAAGACCGGGCAGTTGGTGAAGGCTTTCTGAAGGGCAAGGAAGGCGTCCTCTTGACTGGCCGTCCAGGACCAATCCCATCCCTTCTTAGTGAGATCAAGAAGAGGTTGTGTGAGATCCGAGAAGGAGGGGATGAACTTCCTGTAGAAGTTACAAAACCCTAAGAAGGATCTTACTTCCTTCACGGAGGAGGGGTGGGGCCATTCGTCAATAGCTCGGAGTTTGGCGGGGTCCATGCGTACACCTTCTTTGTTGAGGACTAGTCCCAGGTAGTCCACTGTGGAAGCGCTGAAGGTACACTTCTTGAGTTTCAGGAACATCTCGTGCTCCTGGAACCATTGAAGGACCTTCTGTATTCGTTCCTTGTGGAGAGCAGGATCAGAGGAGTGGATAAGGAGATCATCCATGTAGATGATAAGCCATCCTTCCGCGATATAATCTCCGAAGAGGTCATCCATAAAGGCCTGAAAGGTGGCCGGTGAGTTACACGTTCCAAAGAACATTACGGTAGGCTCAAATAACCCAAAAGGGGTCACAAACACCGCTTTCCATCGATCTTCGGGTTTAATGAGGATGTTGTTATATCCCCATCGGACATCGAATTTGGTGAAGATGGAGGATCCTCGAACTTTGTCTACCAGGTCGGAGATCAAGGGGAGCGGGTAGGCGTTTTTGACAGTATGGGTATTCAGGTATCAATAGTCCTGACAGGGGTGTAATTTCCCATCCTTTTTCTGTACAAAGAAGAAGGGGGAGGCCTGTGGAGATTTTGAGGGGACTATTTTCCCTGATGCAAGGTGTTCATTGATGAACTCTTTACAGGCTTGTTGTTCGGGAGGAGCCAAAGGGTAAGTTTTGGCTCGTCGAGGAACAAATGAATCCTTGGTCTTGATGGCATGGTCGTACGCTCTGCTGGGGGGTAACTGAGCGGTGGTTTTGTCTTGAAAGACATCATGGTAGTCTTTGTAGGCCTGAGGCAAGACTGTCATGGTTGGCCCCTCTTTCTGTGCGAGCTGGGTGGACAGTGTGGTCTTCTGTAGGATGTGGTCCGGGGTTTTTGAGTTGTATTGCATATTGATGATACACACTCGATGGATAGGGTTACTGTATCAATGGAAAGAGGATCTCAGGTCTTTCTCGATATTCGTGTTCTTGTCCAAGTGTAAGGACTTCAGCAAGTACCTCTGTGGTAATGCATCCGGTGTGTCTGATTGTCGATTTTTGTACTGGGCGGGGTTAATCATCACCTTCCCGCTTGCCCAGTCGATGGTTGGGTTGATGGCCCGTAACCAGGGCAGTCCCAAGATAAGGTCATCCTTTCCACAGTTAAGGATGAGTAGTCTTCTTTGCTCTAGTACTTGTTACAGTTTTGTGACATTCGTCACCTGTGACCACCTCACGACCACGTGCCCCGGCGGCACCATGCCTTTTCCCTTCTTATCATGGACCACCCATTGTATTACCAGATCGTATTTGACGATCACGACTTGCAGCTACGATCTCTCCCCCCTAACGGACAATCCCCGGCCTTATGCCTTGGATGGGCTCTTGATTCTGACTGGACATTCACCCATTGGACGATGAGTTCCCTTTCATCACAAGGACTCCAAGGGTTCTCACCTATCGACTGGACATTCCCCCAGATGTAGCATTTCTGTGCTACACAAGGACTGGATCCTCCCTGGAGTTTCCCTGGATCATCCCCTGATCCAACTCCTCACGGTTGGGCTATGGCTCATTGCCCCACTGATCCTAGATCACCCGGCATCGCCTCGATGACCCGTCATCATCCGAGAACTGCCTCGTTGATCCTTGATCACCCGATCATTGATCCTATTATACCTGTTCCGGTTTCTCCCTTCATCATGTGACACGCGACGCGACGCGTCTTGGACACGGTTTTACCTACCCTAGATTCCCTCTTACTATATCAGGTTAGACCGGCCCTAAACTCTTGTACAGTATATAAGTTCGAGCTGAGCTTGAACGTATCTCTAACCTGAATCTACTCATTCATACCCTGGGTTCTCTGCTCAACAAGAACTCTTGGTAGACTATTCGGTTCCTTTGACCAAGGTGGTCATTGTATACTCCCTTTCTCGCTCTTCTTCTCGTCGTTGTCGACCTCGACATCGACCTCGACTTGATCATCATCTTCAAGGACTCTTGAAGAGTAGCGTCTCAGGTTGGAGTACCATTGTTGCGGGTCAAACCGTAACAAAAGATTCAGGTTATAGTTCGCTAGGTGTTATCCAACCCTAGCCCTCTCTATCCCGGATAACCCCCACGTAGAGGAAGTGCCCGTTCCCTCTACCAGTCCCCCTTACCTAGGACCAGTTGTCCTAGCCTGTCCAGCAGGTCGCCGACACCTGACTGGAACCCGTCGCTGTAGTCAGGACTACACCCACTCAGCTGGTCACTGTCATCGCTGTTGGACAAAGACAAGATATTCAACAACAGATACACCCCGCTCAGATCCTCCCCTCTCCAGACTTCCATCACCCTCGATGTCACCGAGCCCACTGCCCTCTATGTTGTACCCGGGAAGAGACCACTCGAGGTCCCTTCAGACTTCATCGAAGTCACTTGAGGATGCGGACGAGGTCGGACACTCAAGGAAAGGAAGCACAGGACCCTCACCCGTGCAGAACGAGCCCACTGCCTAAGGGAAAACCGATGCTTCGTCTGTGAACGGATAGGATGCAAGGCCAACAGGCATCCACGAAGCAAGTCGGACCCCTCTCCCCTTCGAAAGAAAGTATGGCAACAACCAAGGACTCCTCACGTCGTAATGGAGGACGAGATGTCCCCCATCCTCCCAGTCATTCCTCCTGCCCCAGTCTCTCTCCCTCAACAAACAGTCCTCCCAGACAAGGATCCACTCCCCTTCCCATCTCTCAACGACCCCTCCCCTCTCACTGTTCAGGCCCTCGACAACTGGACTAAAGAGATGGAGGCTCATTACCTTGAAGAGATGACAGACGGAGCCTTCCTCCGGACGGTAGGAACTCAAGAGGCCTGGCCTCCCCATCCCCTCGATGGATGGCAAGAGGATGCTGCCACCCCTGAGACCAACTATTGCCCGCACTGCGGAAAAGAGGAGACATGCGAGAGCTGCGACCGCCCCCCGGTCGTGGAATACCGACAATTCGACGGAGAAGAATGGGTCATCACCCATTGTTGCCCCTTCCATCGAGGAGACCCCGGTAACCCAAGAGTACGGGTAGCCAACACCTGGTTCGACAAACCCTGCCGAGGATGGATCTCAACAGAGCTTGGCAGACTCAACTGAGCTCTGACTGCAACACACCACGCTGGACGTCCAGCACGATGTTAAACTACCACAAAACGTCCATCACGACGTTAAACTATCACAAGGCGTCCAGCATGACGAAAAAACTGCATGCCCTCACCTGACTCCAAGGTTCACTGAGAATGGAGCAGGCTCAACGACCGACAAGTCGTTAAACTGTCACCAGTCTTCATCTAGGTGGTCCGAAATCGACCTAAAACTACATGGTGACCTCGGATTAGCTACCCGGGACATCAAAACAAAAGGTTCTGGACATCTCCCACGCTTCGTGATGGAATCCCTCCTCTGCGGATGGACACCCCCTCGGACCATCACAACCCCTTGCCAGAATCGGCGGATCGACGACATCCCCGATTTCTCAGAAGAGGATATCTGACCCCCTTATCCTCCCATGACCGGCCAAATTGCCGGCACCCCCGCCCCCATTGTCTAACGGCTCCTATTCTAGAAGAGGACCGTGCAGACACAACTTAATTTTCAGATAAGCTGAAAAGAGGGTCGACCGACGGTCGAAGCACTCGGAAGGAAAGATCGCTTTGGCACTTGCTATGCCGCCACTGGTTCTCTCTCTGGCCGGATGGTAATTGAGACAGAACAACCACCGCCTTTGCCACGACCACAGAAAAGGTCCCCCAGATTCCAAGCAGATCCACGGGACAGACTATAATAGTGTGGGACGACCCACACCGCTTACTGCACCGAAAGGTGGTAGGCAGCCAGGATACTAGTCAACCTGGTACCCGACAAGGCAACGGCTTATTCAACGAAGGACCCTCATCACCAACCCCTCTATGGCACCGAGCAATAAACTGCCTCCTTCGGAAATACCCACCGGACCCTGATCAAGTCCACCAGGACGGCCTTTGGGTTGCCACCGTGATTTCTTGAGAAGTACCACCTACCGGAACTCGCCTCACCCACGCGTATCCCAAGCAAGGAGGACTTCTGACCCTAGAACAGGTCAGGTAAAGAATGTTCAAACCACTGGTTGGAGGACGGTTGCCTCCAAAAAATCTGAATTTTTTTCGCCTCCCCCTTTCCCACGCCGGCGGGGAGGGTAGTTTATCAGCTGGATTTCCTAACGGAAGGTTGAAAAGAGGGTGGAGAGTAGAATGATCTCTACTCACAAAAACACCTCGGACTCCGCCGGACCCTGCAGACCAACTGCAAAACAACACCTCTGGCGCCTTAGTTCACACCGGTTGTTACAAGTGGTGACACCCCCCCTTTATTTTCCCCTTCCTCCTTGTCGCTGGACTACCCTGAGTCGTCCCTATGGGACGACATCATCATGTCACTCCAGGAGTACGAGTTATCCAACGAAGCCTTCGTGGACTTCCAACCCATTCCGACTTATTCCGAGGACACTGCCTTCTTCTGATCCGATTCTTCCCTTTCCGATTTCTTCCGTTTCCCTTGTTCCTACTCTCCCCAAGGACACTGCTCCATTCCGTCACATGCCTCTTATACGCGATGCGTTCCTTACCTCACCATCACGATAGTGCCTCTCCTAAAGACCTCTTTCCTATTTAGTCTCACCTGCCCTAAACGCCTTCAGGCAGTATATATATTCGTGCTCTGCCTGTATCTACTCTCTAACTTTAACCTACACAATCTACTGTGTGTTCAGGTTCCCAGCTGGCTCGCTTCTCTTGCCACTGGTCTCGGATTCCCCTCCTCATCGTACTCTTCGTCCTCAGGAGAGTATACACTCGACGCTAATCACGGTGGGATTAGTCGTACCTCAGAACTCTCCACAGTTGGAGACTGGATGTTAGGAACTTGACACATGTTGGTGTCACTTGTTACGCAGTCGTAACACCGGTCCCTAGTGGACTAATGGATGCATGCCTACCATTGGAACTGGGCAAACAAAGTTCGAGTCCCTGTGGACTCTGACCTTGGCGATACCCGGTTGGCCTCTCCCTGGCCAACCACTGACCTGGATAGGACCAGCAGTAACCAGGCCCTTGGTTACTCTGGCAACCCATAGTCGGGTTGTCTGGCAAACTTGCCTGGCAAATTTTCGAAATACCGCCTTGATTTTCCCCTCTTCCCGCTTGTTTTCATTTCTAAGACCCCTCTCCTTCTACGGATCAGCTGCTTGGATGCCTCCGCGGCACACACTTCGCGTAGCACGGTTGCTACACCTGGACCCTGGACACGGTTTCTGTCCATCGGATTGAATGACTCTGCCCACTAACGGGCAACCCTAACTAGTGTTGATGGCCTATAAGGATTTCTTCGGACTTCCTCCATCGCACAACTCCCCTCGGGGACTTTCTCGGACCCATAAAACAGAGCAATAGGCTCTCAGAAGAAGCAGATTGCCACGCTGGTTCACCCCCTTGCGAACATCTGTCCTACGTTCCCCTAGACACAGGACCAAAACTGTCTAGCTGAGAAGTTAACAACGAACTTCTCTTCATCGAGCCTGGAATGGCCTAAAACACACCACCCTTGTAGACCCACAGTCTGGATAGACTTGGCAACATAATATCCGACCTGTGCGGTCTTTGGTAGCCCTCCAACGGCTTTATAATTTCTGGTAATCAAGGACTCACTTCCATCTCAAGCTGCCTACCGGTACCCTGATCCTGTCAGATCACCCTGGACGTTTCATATGAGCCCTTAATTGCGCTTAACATGATGAGACACCAACCCGAAACATTGTGTTTCACCCAGAAGCTCTAACGAGTTTCAACTCTGCGCCCATGTCGGAGATTGACTTCTTAATTGATGTACGGACTCCCCCGGATGGAATCCCCGCAGTTAAAAGGATTGGACCTGTGCACACCCACCTTCCATTCCTACCACCATGATCACTGCACTCGCCACCCTGTGCACTTTCGCCCTTGCCATCATCTTGGACATTGTCCACGTCCTCAATATATGGCACCACCGGACAGAGCCCCGGTCAACCAACTCTGCAGACGAAGAAGCTGCTCCTTCTTCCCCCTCCACGATCACCAGTGACCTGGTCTTCACTGCCGTCGAAGATTGGCCCGATCCCGTTCCCTGGATCCCGCCTACCCCACCTCTCGAGCCTCTATTCCTGCTGGCTCCACTCGCTGAGGACTCCCCTGTCCTCCACCCCCTCGACGAGCACTACCCACCCTCGCTCGCTCTCATCCAGGAACTGTCCCCCCTGGACCTAGACGACATCGAAGATGTCCCCCACCCCATAGTAACTGATGATGTATCTGAGATGGTACTTCAGATGTGAACCGGAGGTAATGTTACAGTTTTGTGACATTCGTCACCTGTGACCACCTCACGACCACATGCCCCGGCGGCACCATGCCTTTTCCCTTCTTATCATGGACCACCCATTGTATTACCAGATCGTATTTGACGATCACGACTTGCGGCTACGATCTCTCCCCCCTAACGGACAATCCCCGGCCTTACGCCTCAGATGGGCTCTTGATTCTGACTGGACATTCACCCATTGGACGATGAGTTCCCTTTCATCACAAGGACTCCAAGGGTTCTCACCTATCGACTGGACATTCCCCCGG
>JBBPQN010000328.1:0-18196 GCA_038092575.1 Boletus subluridellus | reverse complement strand
ACTCGGACTCGGTCTCCCATTCGTTATACTTGAACAGGTGAGCGTCGGTGATAGTGTCAACGTGGACATGTCTGGGTGGGGGGGGGGTGCATTTGGGGAAGGAGGAATCGTGCCGCTTAATGTTGGCAGTGTGGTCCTGGAATAGTTCCTTGGACTGGTCATGTTTCTCCTCGATGGAGAGAGTCTGTCGACTCCAGTCGATGATGGGGTTGGCGTCTTTCAGCCAGGGTAGTCCTAGGATGACGTTGTCCTTTCCTAAGTTCATGATGTGGAAGAGGACCTTCATGGCTATGCCTTCTACGTTAACGAAGAGGGTCGTGGAGAAGCGGATTAATCCCTTCTTGTTGATGGTGTGGTCGGCGTTTCAAGCGATCATGGGTTGCTCGAGCTTGGTGGTTGGGAGTTTATGCTTTTTGACGAAGTCCCAGTCGATGCAGGAAATTTCTGCACCGCTGTCGATCAAGGCGGAAGTGTCGACGGCTTTCAGGGTGTGCGTGGGTACGATCAATTGAATGGGAATAGTCATTGAGGCGGAAGATCATACTAGTACATTGGCACATGATACCGAGGGGAGACTCTGCGTCGATGGAGTTCCCCTATTTAAAAACCCTGAGAGAAAGAGACTTGGGACACGACGGTCTCTTCCTCGTCGTCTTCTACTTCTACAAGCTTAGGGACCTCTTCTTCGGCTACGGTTTTGACCTTCCTAGGTCCGGAGGGTTTTTGGGGGGGGTAGGAGGGGCACTGAGTGGAGAGGTGTCCGGGTTTTCGACATCTGAAACACAACCCTTTCTCGATACATCTCTTTCGCTCTTCCGGGGTGAGCTTGGCCACTCGGACGATGTCTACGTCCATGGCGTTGGAGTCTCTAGTTCTAGAGGAGGAAGAGGCGGTGGGGGTGTAGTAGGGATTCCCTTGTCTAAAGGGTTGTCGGTTTCGTTTGGCGATCTCGTTGGCTCTGTCGTTGTAGGTTTGGAAGAGGACGGCCTTCGAGTACCAGTCTGCGATGGTGGTGGGGACAGTGTCCATGCCCATGATCTTGTTCATGAGGTAGGTGGGGAGGGCAGCGGAGAAGTAGCCGATGAGGACAGAGTCGGTGGTGATCTTAGCTTGGGATACTTTGTTCTTGAACTCAGCTATGAACCGGTTCACGGCGGGGAGAAGGTTGTTGGAATTATTATTCCATATATGGTACCTACTGATTACATAAGCGATAATTACATCGCATCACATTAGTTTACCTCTACTTTAGTGACTACTAAAGTATTCTACAGGTAATTAGCTACTGCTAATATTACAGTGACTACTAAAGTATTCTACAAAGGTTGTCTCGTTCTTCTCTTTGGTAACTCTATAGGTGGATAGCCAGGCGATGGCGTTATTCACGACGTCTTCGTGCTCGAAAGCCTTCTTAAATTTATCGATGAATTCGGGGAAGGTTCCGAGGGAGGGGACGTTGCCGGCGAGGGCGGTGAGTCGGAAGGTGGAGGCCCAGGTGGTAGCGGACCCTTTGGTCATGTGAGAGAGGGCAAAAGCGACTCTCTTTGCGTCGGTGTTGTAGACGTCCTCGTTCACCATAAGGTAAACTCAGACGGTGTCCAGCCATCTGGTCGAGGTTTCATAGGAACCGTCAAATGGTTCAGGGGCTCCGAGACGGAGTTCGATGGGTTTGTTTGCCATGGGTGGAGGGGGAGGTCTGGGAAATGGGGGAAGGGTGGACTGGGAAGGAAAAGAGATGACCCCGGGTTGGTTGGGGCGGGGAGCGGGGGGACGAGGGAAGACGGGAGAGGTGGTGACGGTTTGTGAAGAGGGAGGGGTGGGGGCTCGGGGTAGGTTCAAGGCGTGGGGTAGACAATTGGCTAGCTCAAGGTCTTCCAGCTCGTGATGGAGCTGGATATCTTCGTCGGATTCCTCGCTGGATGAGGCGGTTTCTCCTGAGGAAGATTCTGAGGGTGGTTCAGGGGGAGGTGGTCGTGGAGATGACCAGCTAGGGTTCACAGTAGGTCGTCGATGGGAAATGTTGGGCAACTACAACGGAGGTAGGCCTTCAAGGATAATCTTATTCTTTTGTTACGTTTGACTCGGGTAGAGCCGAACGTAGGCTTTCGGAAGTTTCAAGGGGGTTCCTAGGCGCGACGATCAAGGGAGATTAACGGACGTTGTTAATGTCCGAGTAATCTTAGCGTGCTTCTTAGAAGCTGCATGAGGGCTTGTTCGAGGAGTACTTGAGAGGTCAAAGTTCGATGGTTCAAGGGTATCCGCTCCACACGTGCAGAGGGACTTTCAAGGGAGGTGAAAGCAGAATAAGATTGGGGGCTCAGTATGATACGACACTGGTCTATATACTGAGGCTAGCCTGGGCGAAGGGGAAGGATAGAAACTAAGAAAGGATATAGTTGTATCCGTAGACAAATACAATGGCGGAACTCGATGGAGAAAAGGGAAGGAGTTCCGCGAATAAAAGGGGAAGTGTGGAAACCGGGTGTCCGGGATGGAAGGGGAAATCCAAGCGGGGCTAGAACAACCTGGAGGCCCGTGAGCCGAAAGATATACTTATTGATGGCGAACCAAGAGACGAAGAAAGGAGCTTTTAGCGATGGAGGAAAAGCGAAGTAAGAGAAGAAAAGAAACGTAACATCGTGTAGTGAAGCTCCTTCGTCAATTCAGCCATTCGTTGTCTGTGATATCACCATCACCTCGTCCTGATTTTTTTCACATCGTCCTAGTGGCCTACCAAGCCACCCTTTCTGTGTTTGTCATGATTTGCTCGGTATGTATCACAGTACTACATCTTGCTTGGTACTGAAATTACTAGCAGTCAACTTCAGTGTTCACATGTATGTATTACTCAACGTGGATTGTAAATAGGGTTATCTAAAACAGGCTTGCAGCGGCTCCATCAAATCCCGTGATCATCGCAGCTAGATCATCCATGAGCTCTGAATGTCCCCTCTCGGTCGAGCTAGTGTTGGCAGCATTAGTGGCAGCCGCGCTGGCAGTCCGTGCGTCAGGGTTGGCGCTAGTGGTGGCACTAGTGGTGGTGCTTCCCTGGACAGATGTTGAGTCATCGTTTGCTTGCCATGAGGTTTCGGCATGGGCGCTGTCAGCTCGACTTTCATTGTTCCGGCCAGTATTCTCATTACCTTCACCACCCTGGTTCTCATTCCTGCTGTTCCTGCTGTTCCCGATACTGTCGCCATTCTTGTTACCCTCGGCATCGCCATTACCCTCAGCATTGGTGCCACCCCTGCCATTCTCATTACCCTTGCCACTATTCCTGTTGTCTCCATCCTCATCATCCTTGTCATTGATGATTGCTGCACTTTTGTGCTTCTTTCGGCTGCAGTTATCAGAGGATTGCTGGATGCGCTTTTTACCTTTATTGGAGCACGTCTGACGTGAAGGCTGTTCAATCTCTCCATTTTCCAATTGCTCATTCCTTTTTCGTTGAAGATCCTCTAACTCTGTGTCTGATAGCTCCTTCCAGCAAGTTGTCCCCATCTCCCACTTTCGTAACAAGGTCTTGAGCTGCAATAATGAGCTAGAAGCACTGCTCAGGTTTGCAAATGGAATACTGCCTGGCCAGCCTTCTATTGCAATCCGGTAGTGAGCAACAATGTTATGGAAATATTGCATCCATTGTATCTTCACCTGGGGATCATGGGTGATTTCACCTAAGGTAAAAACAAATTATTAATAACCTCACTTGCCAAAATAATTGATACACACGAAGTTTGCAGTTGATGATGTCACAAATTGTTGCGTGCAGATTCGACACACACTGCTGATGATTCTGGGCTGCCCCTAGATTATATTTAATCCCTTGTGTTCGGCGGAGAAGAGAAAGACTACCTTTGATGCCCTGTACTGCAAACCCCTCCATTTTCATAATGAAGTCTTGCGTGTCCAGTCCCATAACTGAGCCCATGAAGTCTGAGACCCTGTCGGTTGCAAAGGCCATACCCTGAAGCAGAAGATCAGTTGATCCGCGTGCCGTGAACAGTAGAGCCTTGACACCCGTGCAGAACTTGAGATTATGAAGCTAGAAAGATTGCTGAGTTGAGTAGCGACAGCAATGACATGGCATGAACTCAAATGCACCTCATTTTCGATCATCTTCATCGTATGGGTAATATCGTTCACTTTTGATTTCGTCGTGATGCGGACACCAGTCGCCTTTGCCTGCCTGAACTCACTGAACTCTCTTATGAGTTCCTCCTTCTGCTCCGATGAGAGTCCGTGATATTCTGGGCGATTCATCTTCACCAGGTTGGCCAACACGTCCCTGCCTGTGGCTGCTGGAATGGCGTAAAATATTGTGTTGTACCCATAGCAGAAAAATATATACATACCATTTTCATCAGTGTCGTTTGTGGTGCCGTTGCCGTGTTGCTTCTTCCAGCAAAATGCGTTCCAAGCATTGATTTTGTTTTGCCTAGAGTAGAACTTTGCATGGCCGAAATACAGTTTGTTCTGAATGTGACGGACACTCTTGTGATGTTTCGAAGCAAGCGTTGTCACGGTCTCACCCAGTGACCTCCATGTGTCCTGCAGATCCTTCTGAAAGTGTTCGGCCTTACTGTGCTGGTCTAATCGTAGTGCAGCACGAGCCTCTGCACTGAGAATAACCTTGGGGTGTGGGCACACTTTGGGCTGAATGCGTCGTGTTGTATTTGACTTAGACATGAGGTAGACATGTGAGGCCATCCTAAAGTGAGGGATGGACGAGGGGTGCTCTCAACCAAAGCGGTGGACTGATATTTAATGGTCAGAAGAGGGGGGGATGGCGCATTGCCCACACAGGGCGGCGGAGTGATATTTATGGTTAAAATGGCAGGGTAAAAAAATCACATATATTTGATGCCTAGAAACAGTCAGGGAAGGGATAGAATGGAGGGACTAGAGAAATAACATGACTAAAATGTACACTGCACACAACAGGGCCATGACACCGACAATTTGGAGAAAGATGCTCAAGATCGAGATCTTTGGTTTCTGTGACATTTGTTAGAACATGAGAGTCGCATATGAATTAGAAAAACATACCGATGTCATGGAAACCTCTGGGGCGCCTCTGAGATCGGCTGAGAGTGCACGAGACAGACTTGATGCTTGCTCATATGTTAAACTCCACAGTGCAGCCCTCAGAATGCTCTCCCAGCAGCTGCTGCGCACGGTCCCGACTAAAGAATGCAAGCAAGGAAGGGTTTCATTGCCAAGTTGAAAGTGGTCAAGTACAGCATCGGAGTTTGGCCCAAGGCTAATCAATGGTGGTCTATTCAGTGGCGAGGGGCTGGGAGAAATGACAAGGGGAATAGAGTTCGGAATTTTTTCATTGGCCAAGAAAGCATTCGCAGGGTGGGGTTTATGAACAGAGCGCTGGCGAACAGAGGTGGGCGTGTCAGAAGGCAGAGCCTTGTTTGCGCTGGGCATGAGGATAGCAGATTCACAGATCGCAGCAGAGGCTGACAGGTGCCGCATGTCATCAGATGCAGCAGATTTCACATTCTCACCAAGTGCAGTGCATTGGATACGTGCGACTACCCCACTCGTCAAAGGGAGGTGCTTCGGGCCATTGAGACTGATAGGCTGAGCGAGTGCTATACCTGCGTCAGTAATTTTCTTGTGTTGCACCTAGCCTGTACGTACAGTGTGGTTTGGGGCCATTGATAGATTTGATTTTGCACCGTTGAATGAAGTGCTGAAGGTGAGGAATCACAAACTCCTGACAGAAGGCTTGGACAAGTACAGCCGTGTCACCACTGACACGCTCGTTTCAAACGAGCTCGCGGGGCGTAACATAGACATCAACTGTTACATTTTCTGCGGTGAGGTTGGATGGCACGTCAAAACCCAGACACCTGATTAGAAGCGATATTCCTCCATCCAAATGGTCATGCATAGTGATCTAGCAAGCAATGTGAGGCGCATACTGTATAACATGAAAAAATATAGATCTTACTGCATCAAAAATGTCACCAAGTGAGTCTTCGACCAGTTGTGACCTGCTGAGTTCTTTGTACTCGGTTTGCTCGACGGAGTTGAACAGCACATAAGTAGGGTGGAGGCCACCTGGCATTTTTGTATGGTAGTGTGCCCCGTCTTGATGTGCCCTGTGTCAAAAAAGTGCTTGAATCACCGCTTTATGTTGGTTACTGCTGAAACTTTGCGCAAATGGTGTGGAATACATAGCAGCCATTTTCGGGAGTGTGAACTGATTTTGCTCATCGAGCATGGGGGTCTCATTGCCTTCAGAACTGATGTGGTGTGAGGCCATGATGGTGGCGTTGGTGGAGGTTACAAGCAGCATGTACTGGGTGAAGCACGCTAAACGAGTAACCACCTAAGCTACCAATGTAAGATGTATTACTGCCGCGTTTGTGAATGACTGAGACCCTTACCGGCCTACTCTTGAGGCTCAACATTTGCTCACTATTGATGAGTGTGTTGAGCCACAGTACATGGCATAATGTACAGGCTGTCATTTCTTCACAAGTTGGACTCTTCAGCATTCGACTTCAGTGTTTGACTTCAGCGTTCGTGGCACATCATCGAATCAATCGTATCAATCGATGGCATGGCTGCCTCGTTTCCTTATTTGGATCACCACTGCAAGCTATCTCATGTACACTAGTATTGCGGCACAAAAAAAAACATTCATACAATCAACATACTAAGTACACAAGGATCAATCTACAATATTTTGCAAAAATCGGCCATGTTCTGAACTCCTGCTACATTTCCTCATCCTCCCAAAGGTCGTCATCTCCTGGCTCATTGATATAAAGGTGGAAAATCTCATTAAAGGCTGGGTATGGTTCTAAGAAGATCATAAATTAGACAGACGGTGAACGGCGAAAGGTAGCACCTACCTGGCATGGGTGCTTCATCTTGGGGATCAGCAGTCATATCAGCCACATTGGTCGCATCAGGTACAGTTATATCCTGGTCGACCAAAGTCGGCGTTGTCCTGCCCTCAGTGGGGCAGAATGCTTTCATGTGTGTTCCCGGAACCCGTCTAGTCAGTCTGTATCACTTCTCGATGATGTTCAAACAATGCATATGCACTGTGTTCACCATGGCACGGTGCTGGTGGAGACGCTCCAGTTCACATGCTAGCTGCAGTTCAGAGTCGCGGAGGTCTGTGACAGTCTCGGATATTTCCCGCTCTTCATCATGTATAGCTGTTTGCAGATGTCGAATTTCGACATTCAGTCTTGCAATCTCTTCTTTGGCACGACACAACTTGAAGAACTTATCTGTAGCCTCGCGTATGGCTGGCTTGGCCCAAACACATTGTCAAATGTCATCTCGTGAGTGCCAGAGCAGATTGAATTCTCCTAAAAACGTATATGCAGTGATGTCCTTCCACGAGATTTTGGGATGCGAGGGAGTGAGCAGGTCCACTTGCATGTTGTACCGTGTGATTGCTTTCTGGATAGCTTCAGATCTTCGTTGAAGACCTTTACCGATCTGCTGGCGAAGCTTGTAACCTACAGTCCTTGTTAGCGAGGACGATTATGAAACGAGGGGGGATTACTCACCTGTCCCTGACATAGCGAGCTTGGAAAGTTCAAAGAGGTGCATTACGACCAGCCGCTCGAGTTCACCTAACGCCTCACAATATTTGCCCAGGGTCGCTTCTTCTTTGTAGTGCCTGTATTCGTCGCCACCAACTTCCCAGCCTGATTCAAGGCTGAGCTGTCCCTGGATATGTGCAGCTAGTGCTTGTGTGTTTTGCAGGCTCGCGTATGCAAGGTCAACGTGACTACGAGCCTGGTTGATCACAGACATAATTGCATGAAGTCTGCCATCAATAACCCTGCTTAGGGCCCCATTTGCAGCTTCACGGGCGGCATTCCATTCGGATCTAGTGATTATATTACTGTGGGCTGGTCATGGTGAGTTGAGAAAAAAATACCTACTTCCTTTCTTCAAGCTCATCGAGTACTTGCACATAGCAAATTTTCATTTGATCTTGTGGCGGTGGCGCCTTGAGAGATATGAGATATGCGTGTTCCTCGGCAAGGAAATGCAGAAAATCGTTGTCAGTGAGATTTAATTCAGCCTTAAGAATGGTGAGTTCATTACTAAGCTTGCAAACCAACTCTGTCGCATCTTTGTAATGGTTCCGAATAAAACACACTATATTAGATTGTGATCAATAAAAGGAACGATGGATAAAAATGTCATACTAAGCGCTTTGTATTTGTCTTCATTCCAGAAAGCGAAATGCTCTTCAATTGCTTGGTGCCGATGGAACTGTGTGGCGTGGCGTGTGCCTCAGGCCAGCTCATTGGATGCTGAGAAAACGTGTTCGCAACCTTCACCCTCCGTGTTGCCTGTACCTTCAATATATTTTGGATGCCAGTCCAGCTGGCACAAGCGGTTGTGCACGTGGCCATGGAAGGCACCAACCATGAATTGTAAATGGAGTGCTTGTGCTCTTGGTCCAATGCTGCTGTTGCTCAGTGTTTTCGCAAATGCACAGCCGATGTCATAGGTGCAGCCACCATTGGGACCATAAACCAAAATGAGGCGGTTGATGATTGCAAGCAGGTATTTGGCCCTGAACGCCATCAGTATTGCTAGAAATTATGTGGTGACTCGACACTTACAGCTTGCCACTCTTGATCATATCATAAGCTAAGAGCACGAAGTGATGCTGGCATGTCACAAGAAAGATTCCGGATTCCTCAAACACGGCGAATGTCTTTTTCTGCACATCCGATTGAGCATTTCGCCAGTGATCAACACAGTTGAAGGGACTGGTGCCGTCAGACGCGCCAGCATCCCAATCGTCATAGGACATTTCAGTATCTGGACCACCAGGCAGTGTTTGGGTCTCCATGGTTAAATTAGTTAGACGTAACGAGGCAGGTAGATGAAATGAACCCATGTCGCTTTGACTTCGTATTGAAATTTGTTGACTTCATCATTACTCAACCAGTAGCTCGATCTTGCAGCACAGAGATCTTCTCATGGGATCTTGCCATATACTGTCGTATCCCATTGTTTCAGGCTGTTGTTTCCATCAATGGAAACCAGCCAGTCAAATGGTGTTATGATCTCACCATTCCTTTTCCCACTTCACTCAATCCTAACCCAATCTTTTATGTAAACCCCAATCGGATCTTGATTTAGATCTCCCAATCTCATCTCCCGATCCATCTTCCATTCCACCCAATTAGATCTTCCATTATTTATGCTTCCATTCCCCATGATGTCACCACGTGTATTCCCATGCCACCTTCCTTTTAATTACCGTCGTTACTTCCATTTCTCCTTCTTATTTTAGTAGTAGCTCTCTCACGGATCTCACGACCCTTATGGTCCATGTGCGTACATAGCTACTATAAAATACCAGCAACAAGAGATGGAACCCCAGTTCTTATCTCTTCGTCTTTGACTATCAGTCATTGTAGCGAGCAAGCTCCTAGTCAACCGCCAAGTCATCATACTTGGTACAATCCGCAAGGAAGACTAGTAACCACCTGAATCCTTAGTGAAGGATCATAACCGCTGAGAGCCTCCTCCTCCTCCTCATCGTCATCGCTCACCTTTCCCCTTCCTCATTCCATCTTCTTTAGTTGTTCGTTCAGTGCCCCGATACAAGTCCTACGGTTCCACCTAGACTGGATCGTAACAAATGGAAGCTTTGGCTTGTCCTCCAGACAGTAAAAGCAGGCTGGACACTCATTCTGAAGTCTCCATTCCTGACTGTCGTGGTTCAGGACCTCGTGAATACGTTTGTCGACACAATGAGTAATTTCCAGGTACACATCATAAGCGTCTGACAGTTGGTTGAAAAGGTGCGGGCAATAGGGTACCTAATTTGGATTTAGTAAACCTTCTTCAAATTTGAACAGGCGACTTACATGATGAAGATGACACAATGCTTTGCATAAAGCATGAATACTGAAATGTGGACATGTGCGATGGGTTTGCCGAAACAGCGCAAGGGTCCGAATAGAAATGGCAACAGTTGGATAGACTGGTGAGCAGCCTAGATATCCGTGGGAAATAAGGTTTTCATTCGGAAAGGTATGATGAGGACAAGCGACAAGCGTTGCCTTACATCTGGCTGAACGGAGGGCAAATAAGAACCAGATGCAAAGGCTCAGTTACATGAACAACTGACTGAAGACATCAACAAGCTCTATGTCACCAAGAGTGCCTGAAGGGTCAGCTGCTGCTCCTTGGGTTGCTTCATTAGGGACCTCATCTGGAAAGCCATCACCAGAATCACGTGAATGATAGTCGAGGTAGGCATCAACAAGCTGGGGCATCTGCGCTTCCCAATGACTGGTTTGCAGCTCAATGCGATCCCTATGATCGCGAGTGTCCGCTGAACACCTGAGGCTGCATTAACAGAGGACAAACGGAGCACAAAAAGCAACAAACCATCCAAAAACATGTGTGGAAAGACCAGAGAACTCATCACGTTCATCATCAGTCTCGTAATCAGAGTCTGGGCTAGTGTACGGTATAGGTTCATTGTAGTGAACGTCTAGGGAACTGCACGGGTAAAACCATGGGTATCAGAGCGCTGACCCACACCCGTACCTGTGTCTTACCCATACCCTTCATCATGGGTACATACCCATGTCAGGGGTACCACAGGTCTGTACCCATGGTGGGTACACCCATGGGTTACCCACCGGGTACTGTGGTAGCTGAGTGATCCAGACAGCGAAATGGCCATACAAGGCCACCTCCACAGCACTCTGGAACGTCATGAAGATGTTAGGAACTGGCGTGTCAACGAGAGGAACGTGCTGAGCTGAAATAGAGGGCCAGGAGGCCAAATGGGCGAGCTGGACGAAACGGGAGGTGTCGAGGCCAAAGCGCTGTGCTGGAATGGTGGTGAAGGTGTCGGAAAGGTCAGGAGACGTCCTGGAGGTAATGGGAAGCAGCGCATCAACGAAATGAACCAGTCAAGTCGAGAAAGAGGGCCAGGAGGGCCACCAGGCGAGCAGGTCAAAATGGAATGCATCGAGGCTGATTGGGAGCGCCGAAATGATGGAGACGGCGTCCATAGTGATGGGATACAAGGTGGTAAAGGTGGTGCAACAAGTGGTGCACGTTATGACTCGAAATGAGTCGAAACGAAATCGCTGGCTGAAGATGAGCCGAGTCAGCAAGAACAGCACAAGCGCATGATGCACAACGTACCTAGACCACCCAGACCACCTAGCAACCACCCCAGGCGTCCTACCAAGCCCATTAACCCGCCACGTCGCCAAGGATGACTCAAATCGTGAATTAAGAGAGTCAGTCAAACCGAAACGAGAAAATCGACATACCAAGTTGAATGGTCATGTCAGGACCATATTGGGCGGATCGGATCGGCCAGATGCGATGTACATGGTGTATAGGAGTTGGGGGAGAGTTTCTGAGGCACAATATGCAGGCGCGATGGCACCAGAGTCAATCAAAGGCAACCGCACGAGCAGAGATAGGACAAGCACCACTTGCCACTCGCGACTTGCCTTATTTGGGCATTACTGCTCAGATGCAATGCGACTACACCATTTACTGCCACAGCATTGCCATAAGTTCTCACGGGTACCAGTACCCATGGCCATGGGTCCCAGGTTTGCCTTGGGTACATAGATTCCAACCCATACCCATACCCATAGGTACCCATACCCAAGACCCACCATGGGTACCTGGTACCCCTGCAGTTCCCTATGAACGTCCATGCCTTGGTCTTCAAACATCTGGTCCATAGCTTCCTGATCCTCACAAGGCAATGCTTGAATGTTTTGAGTTAATACAGCAGTCTCAATGGCAGACTAAGAATACTTACCTTGAAGCTCCGCAATATGCATCAGCAAAATGGTGTAATCCTTATCTAAGCTTACTCTTGCTTTCGGCACTTATACCGCAAGCCGAAGGTGACTAAGACACACAAGCAAGCCCCTGGACCTTTTATATCAAGTAAAAAAAGTATGCCAACCTCCTAAGGCCAAATAAGCACAAATTTCAACGATGCGATGTTGCTAAGTACATTCAGTGTACGAAGTATATCCATTATCGTCCAGGTACTACTAGTAGTACATGTTCTACCACTAAGAAATCAACCATGACTGTGACATGCCAACATGTGCAAGAACAGTGCATATCAGTAGACACAAGGAAGGCAAGGGCGAGTATTTTAGCTCGCAAGTTCAAATGCATGGTGATCAACATATTTGTTGACGTAGAATGCACGGAATGCTTCATAGCAATTGTGAGGCTTGACACGATGGGAGATGGGGGTAGTACCGTATATAGGTATCAAATGTGTGGCACGGTAAATGGAATCAATGTGAATAACAGCGAAATCAGGTGAATGGTTTGGGAGGAAGCTGGGACGAACCATCCACATGCCCGTGTCCTCGTCAGCAGAGTCGCCTATCTTGTCAAACCATCGGATAACCGCACAAGGGAAGTATTCCCCATTATGGTCCACAAACGAGAAGAACGCAAAGATGCGCGCTACATCAAAAGCACACATTCCAGATGCAATGGAATCAGTGGTGACAAGTACACAGTCCTTGCGAGCACCCTGCTTCCTCCAGAGTGGCATGGATTGAATGAATTCAGTTCGCATCCCTCCGATCCCACTCAGATCGCTCGGGGCATAGAATCTTGTACTTGCTGAGTTGTAGACCACAATCCGCCCATCATACTGTGGGCAATCAGATAGTGGAATGTCTGACCTATCATGGGGATCACCTGAGTAATACTGGTCAAATAGGAAACAGCATGTTAATTCGACCAGATTAGGGATATGGAGTTCCTGTGCAAGTGCGGGGAGTGTGTGTGGACGTTGCCACTCTGAAAGGTAATATTAGGTATGACCATACAGTGAATGAATGAAAGACCTACAGGGAGAGCGCGCAAGTCTCACGTGAACAGATAAGTCGGTTGCATCGTCGTCGGTCATGGCCAAATCATTATCACCCTGAATACTTGCCCCTTGTCGTGAGGGAGAACCATCTGGTGAGTCACCATTGACTTCTTCACTGTTCTCGGGGTTGCTAGACATTGACTGGGCTAAGTATGAAATTTTGAGACCCTCCTACATAAGCATACACAAAGAAGACGTACTGACAGCATTGATTGCAGCTGATAGGCAAGTTTGATTGAGCATTCCACGACTGGCAAAGTTGACACGAGAAGTGGCAATCTTGTCGAGCCGCTGGTTTGTCAATAGCATCTGACCGAGGGCTTGGTATTTGCTTGACCGCCGCCATGGTTCTTTAACAGCTTTAATATGTTTGCTTTCGGTGAGGGAGGAGCATAGTCCATTCGGTGCCCCCCAAAGACGAATAAGATGGGGATAGTGTTTTGCAGAGTGTTGACGTGGGAGGGAAAATGTTGCAGCAACAGGAATGTCACCGGATATGAATACTTGACGGAACTCATGGAAACGGTGAAGTGCTGCTTCAATCTCCTGAAGCGCTGTCTCAGAAATGATATGCCGACGAACAAGATAACAAAATTCCAAAAATGCACGAAATGTGCGCACAATATCCACCGGCACGAAGCTCTCAATCGCAGCAATATAGACCTAATAGAAGTATGAGATGAAGGGGGGGTGTATACAATTATGCAGTAGGGCACACCTTCATCAGTGCCTTGGAATCATCACCTGTCCATTGTTTGAATCCACGCCCTTGAGGAAAGCGCCGTAAGCCGGTGAATGGTGCGACCACGGCAATTCTGCATCACGGGAATGAAACCATGGCCTACTTGCCATTGTCAGGCGACGGACACACCTGTAATCAATCTCATCTAGGATGCGGTCAGCTTCTCTTTTCGTGTGTTTTGTAGTTATGTATGCAGTGACCCAGTCGACTAAGTGGTCCTTAAAACAACCCTTCACGAGCTGATGCAAAATGTCTGGGGCAATCAATTGGTGAATATCCGCACGAGGGAAATCATTTGTAAATGGCTGCAAAGTGATTGAGTTCATGTTGCGTTGCATGACGTAGTCCGAAATGTACCACTAGATCTCCCACCACACCGTACTCGCTCCACATTATGTCTAGCGTGCTCTCTTGGAACAGCGCCTCATTGAATGCACGTGTTCGATTGAGTGAGTTGTCGTCCAAGCTATCCCAGGGGGACTGACATCTATCACTATACAATAAGAATCTTTACTTAGAAAGAAACGTGTGAACTCACCGTGGACACCAACCGCGTACAATACACGTCAGGAGAACTTGCTCCTCATAGTCTGCAATGTATGATCCTAGACCGTAGATAGTGCGTTGGAAGTGGCCATCGGCATAGCGAACAACCTCTGGAGTTGTCATCGCGGGCTTGAGGGTTTGAAGGATGGTTGCTAGGGAGTTATGGAAGAGCTGGCGACGGAAATTGTGGAAACTCGCATTCGATGAATGTTCCTTCGTTGCTAAATAATTAACTGGTTAACATGCGGGGTTGAGCGTAAATCATTCAAAATACTTACTTTTGGGTATAGCAAGGAAGCCGATCAAGACGAGTGCATCGGAATGTGCTCGTCTGACATTGTTCTGAACATTTCCGACTGACATATATAAAGGGTAATACTCATTGTTACCCATAGCGACCGAAACTGTGGTCTTATCGCTACCTAAAATAATGGGGACGAATGTGCTGCCAGCGGTGTTCTCATCCTCAGAAATTATTTCCTATGTTTCATTGAGTTTAATAGGTTTGGAGAGGCATGTTGACACATACCGCCTGATCCCATGCCCACTCGCCAGACATGAAGTCCTTGTATTGTCGGATTTGGTCATCAGTCGAGTACTCTGCAAACGGGCAAAGATCAAGCCGGCCGGCAAAACTGGAGTTGCCAAGAATTTTGTGTGCTACATGATGAGGGTCTCAGTACCAGACATCGTACTCTTGCGTCATCCATAGTGGGGGATTAATCTCTGGGATTTCACCCGTGTACTGAGCAGAGAAGGACTGCCATCTGATATCACTGACAGTGGTCGAGTCGATGGTTTTGAGCATATGCCAGTGATCAACAAACGGTGGATTTACTCCATGAGGATAGAGGGAGCTTGCCCAAAGGTCTAGAAGGGTATCAATTTTCGAGGCTGACATTTGACATTTCGAATACAGAAACTCGGCGGTCTCGAATTGGAGCTGACTATCATAGGGAAACCAGTTCTGGTCATCCCTTTCTCTCATCGGAGGCAGAGTTCCAGGCGCAAGAAACTGGCCATGTTCGTTGCACAGTCGAGCTACACAATGACTTGTTCAGCATGTATACCTGTAAAAATGGATTTTGACACATACCTGTAAGTTTCAGATGGTAGTGCTGGTAGTACATATCGCCGGGACCAAAATATTGGACATTTTCATCATAGAGAGGCTCTTGAGGGCCATTATAGTCGGGTGGAACTGGAGACTGACGGGAAGGCTGGGAAAAGCGTTCTTGGTCCCAGCCACCTTCTTGGTCCCAGCCACCTTCATCAATCTCAGGGTGGGGCTCAGTAGGAGGACTCGAGCGGGGGCTTTGTGGGCGTGAAGTAGGGGTTGGCATGGGTGACTGAGGGTGAGTCCGGGGCTGCGGAGCGGAGATGGCGGAATTGGGGTGAATGGGGTGAGTGGATCGAAGATGTGTTGTGCGACCTCGTAAAGTCTTGAAAAAGCATCTGCAACCAGGCTGACCACAAGCGAACTGGAGCATTTTGTGGCCAGGATTTTGCGAGGGCATTGGCATGTCGTCAGAGATGAACACTAAAAGTGCGCATTAGGTGATGTTGTGGCTCAGGGTGAATTAGAACTTCATACAAATTGAGGCCCGAACAGACTAGCACGTCCGTTGGAGCAATTTTCAACCTGTTCGTTGACCTTCCTCTCTGCTAGCCATTGCCCTTGCTCTTCTTCTTTCCGTTCTTCATAGCTACTAGTATGGATGAGGCTGCTGCGTCTACTCGACGCACTCGACCTGGGAATTCAGATAAACATCCTGCTAATATTCTTTTTGAAACAGGCATAGTCCAGAAGAGACGTACCAAGGCAGAAAAGGCAGCAGACGACAAACGCCTCATCGAAGCGAAATCTGTGGAGGAGAAAGCCGCACAGCAAGGTGTCAAGCATCTAGCTTTGATGGAGATGGAGGCGGAGGCTAAAGCAAACGAGGTAAAGGGTAAAGACGAAGAAGCCGAAGGCTCCTCCTCGTCCTCGTTCTCGTGCCCCCGCCTCCAAGGGAAAGGGAAAAGCTGGTAAGGACGACGAAAGTAAAGGAGATGGGGGTTCTGGTGGAACTGGTGGAACTGGTGATTTCAAGTCGGTGAGCAGAAGCCACTCTGCCTCCATGAGGCAACTAACCTTTTTGAGCGACTAGGGACCATCTGCTACAGGCTTAATCACCGCTGAGAAGACCAACCGGGCACTGCCTAAGTCCCTCAAAGAGGCAATCAAGGACTGTAAAGGCAAGCTGAGTGAGTGTGTTAAACCATCTGTTTGATGTGACGGTGGTTTGGTCTGATAATCACACACGTTTTAGGTGCTGAGTAAGTGAAGCACGGTTGAAACTTGAAACCGTCTAGTATCAGAGATGTTTTTACTCACCGAGTCTGTACTTTTCTTTCTCAATCTCACTGTTGAGCACAGAACAAAGAAGAAATTCTCACTAGGAGGTCATGTCAAGAACTGGGCAACCAATGTGGCCTCGGAAGCTAAACCTGCAAGTGGCGGCACACCGACCAGTCCATCCATCAAAACATCGATGAACCGCAGCAGTCCGAAGTGCTCCGACCTGGCCGTTTCTCCGCCTTCAACAGAAGTTCAACCTGATGCTGAGACAGATGAAATTTTCGGTGACGAGGTTGATGAGACTGCTGAGAAACTGGCGACTACCAAGCATGGTGTCGTTGCTAGGCCCTCGCAGAACATTATGGTGGGTGAACTGCCAAGCTACGTTTCGTACAAAAATCTGATGGTATTGGATACTAGATCACAGCAGCTATGGAAGATGATAACCCGGTAGCAGCCCCAAGACCCAAGCCGCACATCATCTCTTCTGCTCTCAAACGCAAGCTTGAGTCAACTTCACCAGTTCCTGACAGCGAACCAAGTAGCCCAGCTGGTGGCGAGGAGACCACGAGCGTTCAGCCCGATAACCTACAGAATGAGAATACCGATGCCGAAGCGCATCGAACCACATCAATGGTGAGTCGGCGCAGATTTATATTATATTATCTAACATCCTCCTAGACGTCTGTGGGTGTCAAGATGAAGGATTCCTCCCCTCCTCCCCGCAAGAAGGTCAAATCTGAAGAAGATTCCTCAACTGGACTGCCCGCGCAAACCCCTTTGGTCGGTTCCAGCCCTGTGTTACAATCCTGTCTAGGCTGCTGCCGTAGGACGATGATCGGCAACACTGCCTCTAACAACAAAAGGGAAATGGGAATAGGAAAGGGGAAGGTAAGCGATGAAGGTAAATGAAGAGGGAGGCTCTCAGCAGATTGGATCCTTCACTAAGGATACGGTGAACTAGACTCCAGTAGGATCGTACTTGGTATGGCGACCAAGCGGTTGACCTTACTTCCTATACATGGTACTCGACGATGAGCTACCGGGCGAGGGTTGGGTGACTGTCTAGGAGCGAACTCGAGTCTGACTAGGTCAAAGACGAAGAGATAAGAACTAAGGAGTTCCGATCTCTCGTCGCTGTATTTATACTAGCTATGTACGTGCACGGACCAAGTAGTTAAGGGTAGACGTGTACGAGCTAATACTAAATATAGCAAAGAATGAGAGAAGGGAATGAGCAGGTAGTAAAGGGATAGGAGGTGGGAGAGAACATGTTAGCAGCATGGGGAATGGAAGAGAAGAGAAGCATTAGATCTAATCGGGTAAAATGGAAGATGAGATCGGTGATTGGATTGGGAGATCCAGATCAAGATCTAATCGGGGAATTACGTAAGTAGATCGGGTTAGGATCGAGTGAAAGGAGGGGAAACGAAGGCGAGATCATAACACCCTGCTAACCCCACCTCCACGGGAGAATCTCAGGACTGTCCACATGGCCCAGATGGCTACATAATTGACGTCTGTTAAGGTCGGGCAAACTCCGAGGGGGGGGGGAACAAACTCCGGAGCGCCGGAGTTGTCTTATACGGACGGGACTTGGCTTCACTGTATGTGGTGCGCCCTTGTCAGGAGTCTTGTTGTCCCGGAATTTACTGAAGGGTCGGATTTG
>JBBPQN010000327.1:0-18198 GCA_038092575.1 Boletus subluridellus | reverse complement strand
CCAAGGCGTAAGGCCGGGGATTGTCCGTTAGGGGAAAGATGTCGTATCCGCGAGTCGTGATCGTCGAATACGATCTGGTAATACAATGGGGAGATCAGGATAAGAGAGAGAAAGGCGTGGTGCTGCCAGAGCACGTGGTCATGAGGGGGTCACGGGTGACAGGTGTCACAAAACCGTAACAGGTAAGGGCCACAATTCAATGTCATGGAATCCATCTATCAACCCATTGCCACATACATACACTGAAATGGTTGTTTTCATAGTGCTTTCAGTCATGCAAGTGGTAGGGTGAGAGTGAGACAGATGTTTAGAACAGCATTTAAAAGGGGCTTTTCAATATGTATTGTAAGCCCCATTTTTGTAATGAAAGGAACTATATCACACCTTATGTGCATAAATACTTATCAGAGAGACCACCAGCTTTTTCTTCTTGTCTTCCAGATGTCACTTACTCATGGTCATGAACTTCTTTTTGCCAACATGGATGTATGAGAACACATGTTTAACATGCTTCCACATGCTGCAACCATCATCATGCCATCATGATTTTCCTTCGCCATCAAATCTTTTGCCTCATTGCTTATTTCATTGATTAGCCTGGTGCCTTTTTTAACCCTCTTCACCAAACACAAGCTGTTATCTCAGAATCAGTGGTTCTCCAAACATTGTTTGCTTATGAGAATACATCTTGGCATGCAGATGATCTTGATGTCTATGTGGGATATGGTGAAGTTGCCCCTTTCACAGAATTCCTTTGAATATCAGGTTTCCACCTTGATGCTGCCACTACCTCCCAGCCATATGCACATGGATCAATTTGCAGTATCATCAATTTCTGCTGGGACAACACTAAAGTGGATATCATCAAATCATGCATCTCCTTAGCAGTATTCCCAAATTTCGAGTTCCACTCAACTGCTGTCATGAACTACATCTCCACTGACACCATATTTTCTGCTTACCCTTATCTTACTGCCCACAAAAGATCCATTGTTAATCCTATGATTTTCGAACACAACAAAGTAAACATTCCAACTCTCAACATGCTTCTCAAATATCATGACAGGGGATTCATGATTCACATCAGGAAAATTTTAATGGAAAGGCAATCTCATATATAGCTTTAGCTACCCTGCAAAGCCCTACAATATATATCATAATGATATATACATTGATAGGGCTAGATATTCTCTGGGAGTGTTGGCAGTGTTGGTCAAAGCTGTCATTATTTCTATGTGGATAATGTAAATCTGTATGATTGTGTTGATCATCAATGTAATCTATAGCATCTTGCTGCATATGATCTGTATTATAATACTTGTATGTATATGGTCAGTTATATAATACTTACATAAGGTATCAGACATTATCTAGCATTATCATTGATATTAGATTGTCACAAAAGTACAAAAAAAAAACACAAAAAAAATTCCATTGTAAAATACATTTCTCAATCACTGACATAATAATAATCTTGAATGCAATATTATTGTCCAGTTTTAATATATAACATAGACTATTTACCAGGTAAGCTACCATTGCAAACTACCATTGTACTACTTATAACTAATAAAACCCACAAGAAGCGAAAAAAAACAATAAAAAGACACTTACAAATGACTTCAGTAATAAAAATCACAAAAAAAGCGAAAATAAAAACATGAAAGCACTTACAAGTGGTGTCACACAAGTATAACTTACCTGGGTATAAACTCTAGAGACAAGAGTGAAGGAGAGAGAAAAGAGAGAGAGAGCAGGTTTATATATTATATGCTGTATAGTGCTTACTAATTTTTTCTCACACCTTCGGCCACTTCCAAGCCTGCTGAAAATGTACAAGTCCACAAAAGATGTTGTTTAGGACATATAAATATTTTCCCACACCTTTGGCCAGTTCCAACACTAC
The DNA here is from genome assembly GCA_038092575.1 of Boletus subluridellus. Lineage (NCBI taxonomy): Eukaryota > Fungi > Basidiomycota > Agaricomycetes > Boletales > Boletaceae > Boletus > Boletus subluridellus. The sequence goes on along the minus strand of JBBPQN010000327.1, from coordinate 16,292 downwards.
TGAAAATATACAAGTCCACAAAACATCTTCTTTAGGGCTTACAAATATTTTCCCACACCTTCGCCCAGTTACAACCCTGCTGAAAAAGAACAAAGTCAATATCTTCGTTAGGGATTACAAATATTTTCCCACACCTTCGCCCAGATATAAGCATAATGAAAAAAGTACAAGTCTACAAAATGTTATGCTTGACTCAGATAGAGGCAAGTGTAGGTTTCACTGAAGTTCTTGACAAAGGTTCGAAGGCAATCTGAGATAGATTGATGCAAGGATCAGCATTTGAGTGTTTCAAGGGAAATGCTTCATTGAAGAAGGTTAATCTTCAAGAAGCTTCAGTGCACACTCAAAAGGAGTGCCAAGACTTTCAGAGGTTCAGAGGGTTCAGTACCACACATGTAGTACAGAGGATATTTGCTATGGTGGGCAAAGCAGATCAAGATTGAGGAGATCTACTACCCTCCAGACACAAAATTGCTTGATGATAGACACTGGTATTGTATTTGGAAGGCAGCAAATGAGTCAGAACCTAATTGTTTTATAAGAGCTGAAGGATGGCAATGGTCAGTTGAAGGTCTTTGAGTGCTGAAAAAGAATACCCACAAGCACAAACAGCACATGCTGTTTCAATGAACTGTGCAGGATCCATTTTGGACTGCCAATCCTAAATAATCTCCTTCTGACTGAATGTCTTCTGATTCAGGAATAAACAACAAGTGTCTTGACTTTGCCCACCATCTTCAATCATCTGTTGCCTGGGGAATTGTTGCTGAGAAGGAAAAGATCTCTCTTGCCTCAAATTTGCAACTTCTGCAGGATTGTGTGGGGGAACGAGATGCATGAGCCATACATTGTGACAAGCCTGCACAAGACATCTGAAAAGCAAAACCACGATAGGACATCTGCACTGCTGATGAAGATGCAGTAAATCCAAAAGGGCCCATGCTGATATCAAGAAGTGAATTGAAGACCATGTGTGCATGCTAAGGGACAAAGGTCCTTAAAAGGGAAAAACTGGAATTGCTCCACCAAGTCAAACACAAAGGCACCTGAGACTGGAAGGAAAGCACCATGTGGGAAGATGCTTTGAGGGTCCAGATTGTTTGACTGCATGCCAACAAACTGAAAATTCTAATGCAAACAACTATAATTGACATGGGTTGCTGTCAATGGACTTGCTGACTCACATGGGAGATGAACACTGGGTGGAAGGGCTCCTTCCACTGAAAAAACATGAACAAAAGGGGCAAATAACCACTTCCAAAACCACTTACTGAGTTTGCAAGAGCTCAAATGGACAGCAATCGATAACAGGAACAGTAAGTTGACACAAAATGAAAAAGAGGCAAATGTATTCAATGTCATTTCATTGGAGTATTGAATCCTGTCAACAGGACTCGCCAAGAAAGATGGCATGAATGTAAGGGGTCAAAAAGTAAAGGGGTTTATTGACAAATCAAGACAAGCATTTGGTATGTCAGCATTGCTTTATAAAGTAGCTCCATGTCATTTCCCACAATTTTTCAAAGTGAGACCTGGACCAGAAAGGTCCAGAAATTATCTAGACTGGTAACCAGCTGTCCAAAAGAGGAACTGCTGAGGCAAAGCATTCTATCAATAGATGGACTGGTAAAACTGGTTGTGACACAAAGGGGTGGAGTGAGCTCTCATGACAACATGACTGATTTGTCCATCTTTGGACTGTTCTTGATCTTAAATCCCTCAGCATTGCACTAGCATGTAGCTAGCTCATAGATAACTAGTTGTTTGCTTAAATAATTAACCTGGCTTCCTGGCCTTGTACATGATCAAAAAGTAACTGCTAGTACGCCATGGAGTCCGATGACAAATCTATGATTGGTTTACAATCTGGCCAGGATGAGCAAATAAGAACAGTATTGAAGATCCTTTGTGATGGCCAAATATTGATCCTGGACTTCCTCCTTCAAATTCTGCAGTCAGACACCCCTGAGTTCACAAAACATCAAGCTAGGTTCTTTGCAAATCTGTCCAGAAAGCTCATCAAGTTCTTTGATTGTATATTCAAGGACAAGCATGGCTGTTCCACTATTATGTACTGGGTGGAGCAGCTTGCTATGGATATTATTTCTGAAAGGATTGTGAAGGAGATGGTGGATGTCAAGATTTTGCTCATGTGGACCATCAACAACACCACCCCACACACCCTGCTAACATGGGATATTGACACGTTTATTGGTCTGCTTATCAAAAATAAGGCTTTCAGCCTTGGATGCCTTCTTTAGGCTGCTTTCCAGATGAAACACACAAAGAAAACAATAGGATCAAGTCATGTACCACATCAGGGGAATGGTGAAAATTTGACCAAAGTTTACCTACAATTATCTTATTTATCATCTACTTTCTAATGTATCATTCTAATGGTCCAATTGATCAGGTCGGATATGGCTGGACTTATTAGACACCCATGATTAGAACAAGCTATGATGCCGAGTATGACCATAGAGGCTCATTTGTTAAAGTCTTGACCATCCTGATCACTTTTGGCATGCTTACTTCACTGGGCCATGTTTCCAAACAGTCTGCTGATGTAGCAGGCCACTCATTTTGATACCACTTCCTCTCACCATGTGCTCTCCTGCTGATGACAACTGACAATGAGCCCCCAGCCATTTGATAACCTTCAGTATTACTGGACAAGTGCATAGATATGCAGAAATTCACACTTTCTTCTGGATTTGACAAATAATTCATAATGTGTATTGAAATATCAGTGAAGTGTCTATGGCAGAACATTGAGGTCTGGAGCATCCAGGGTGATGATGGCTGCCTCCCTCTTCTTATACTCTATCCACTTCTGGTGTATCCTTGCAAGTGCACTGTTCTTGGATGGAAGCTGCTCAATATCAGAGTAGAGCAGGAATATCTGGCTGAAATTTCATTCTGGTTACCACATTGGCTGGTATCAAAGAAGATTACACCCACTGGTTCCACCATGTCAGTAGCTGATCAACCTTATCTTTTTCATTGAGGTCATCCAGCAGCTCAAGAATGCTGTTGTAAAATCACTCTGAATCTGTCACATGGTTGGTGTGAGAAAACACTGGAGTGGACATTAGTGAAAAACAAGACTTCAAAGTGTTAGCAAGGATGTAATGTATCAACTCAGAGCACATACCTGAGTTGACATGTAAGCAAGGGAGGCCTTTGTGACAGACCACATGCCATGAATACAGACATTTCCAGACCAGGTCACCTTGGGCTCTTGGTCCACAGAGCTTGGAGAAGTGAAAATATGCTTATATGCCTGGCCACCAGCTGGATTAGTGGTGCAATATTGAAAGACCAACCTGAAGAATCACAGAAACCAAGAGACCACTCCAGAGGAGTCTGTTTCAGGGGTCCTCTACATCATATGTATAATTGGCATAAAGAAACACTGGCCATTGATCCCCAGCAACCTGAATTTGGCCACTGACAAGTTTTGTCTTTGTCCTATCCCAAATGGTTAGCTGTGAGACCATTGAAATGATGCAAAACACACTTTGTATTGGCCCAATTAAGCTGGCAGGACATAAGAGTGCACTGGTACATTTGTGATTGAAACCACAACCAGCCTTGACATTGCAGGGGATGTGGGAGCTTAGGAATTAACCCTTTAGGGTGATCCAATCAATGATCATGCTCTTCATTTCCTTGGTGTCATCTGCCCTTACACCATTTGCACCTTTTTGAATCTACCAGTGAACAACATTGCTAAGTCCCAACCATCATATGATGAGAACAATGCAGCTTACTAGATCAGCTAAGTGTATGACTTCTTTATTCAACACTGTCATCAACCTGGCTTTGAGCCCAGGAATCATTTGCAACAGCTCATTAAATACTGCATACTCCCTCCTTTCCCTGCTAGTAAAACAGTAAGAGATCAATCTATTGAGGGGAGTATCACATATGCTGCTGTTGGTAAATCTGAGGATTCAACCTCTTGATCAGCCATGACTTGCAGATCATTGGTGATCAAGGTCTGGACATTGCAGAATGTGTGAACCACTCTCCTGAAATGGTGACTGTAGTGGACTCATGGATCCTGCATGGTCCTGCAGGCTGCAGATGGTAGTCAGTAGTGATCACATTTATGAGGGATCTTATGGACAGCTTTTTCCTGGATCCCAGCTGTAATGCAGTAGAGGGCCCTCATTTCTGGCCAGTGGATGTGGCAGATGTAGTGGCCTCAGCACTGTCAGAGTTGCCAGCCATTGCAAGAGAAGATGAGAGGAAAGGAGATGCTGAGGGCATGGAACAAAGATGGCAGCCTTATATATGAACAAGATCCTGGAAAAGGAGCTGGAAGAATAAGTTTCCACTTATGTAATATAATCCAACTTACCCAACCACGAGTGGACAATCCCATGTAGTTTATAAAGTTGAGGATGAATTGATAGAATACTTGGTCTGGAATGCACCACTCAGTGCTCACCTGGTCAGATAGAGGCAACAAAACCCTGACTTGTCATAATGAGGGGGCTATATATTTATATGTCAGACCAGCAGAATACTCAGAAGTCAGTGGCTTCACCTTTTGAATATTTCTGTAATCACTTCCAATTTGTGTCTGTTCAAATGGACTCCAGCTCCGTGAATTATCACAGTAGTACATTCCATTCAGATGAGTCCAGGGGTAGAGATGAACTGACATGGATGTGCACCTTAGTGAAGCCATCCCTTTAGTCACTGTGTCCATCATAGGTAGTGGTTCACAGCCAAGCTGTGTAGAGATAAGTGAGTACTTTAACTGCTAAAGCATGCACTGGCACACCCTTTTAAAAACTAGATGTACAGCTGAAGTGCCTCTCAGTAAATGTCACTGTTGCAATCCTGATCAGCTTTTACAACCCCAACCTGATTGAATGTTCTTCTCTCCTGCATTGCATTAGCCTTGTTATCATTTATATATCTAATATGATTTGAAACAACACACACAAAGAGCAAACAGTTCAGGGAGAACAATCCACCATGGTAAAGTCAGCCCCTAGTTTAAAATCATGAGTCCCATATGTTCTTGTGCTGTAAGAAACAAAGCATATTACATAGTACAAACACCTTGTGACATTAATAAGTAAAGTTCATGGCTATGTAATACAAGCAGGTATTTCAAGTGCAGTATGGATACCTGAGCATGTTTCTTGAGATCAGATCATCAAAGAATACTGTCAGAACTCACTGTGAGATTCCTCAGTCCATTACCTTTAGGGCAGAGATTGCAGACATGAACATCCCATCACAGGTATTGCCACTGTCAAAATTGTAGTATTGCTGATGCATGTGAGCAATTGTGTCCCTCATCAAGTACTGAGCAGCTTTATTCTCCATATCTTCAATAACTTTCTGTGCCTGAAGAATTTGAAGAACAAGTTCACACTTTCTCAGGATGGTGTTGTGCCATGCTTTGATCTTCTGCTGGTGAGAGATGAGAATATTGGGTGGAGTAAACTGCCATTGTATATTAGCAATATGGAAGAAAGAAAACAAGAAGGTAACTGGACTAACCTTTGTTTGGTATGATCATTCAATATTGGCATACAAAGCCTCATGTCTGTGATGTCCAGGACTTCTACCTTCTGAGGAAGTGGATGCTGGAAAACTAGATATACATGAAAAGGTGGGTGAGATGGAACAGCCAGCCAAGGCTGAGCTCTCTGGTTGCTTGGTGACAGCCAGAGGCAGAAGAGGGGGAAATTCTGAATTCCCTTGCTTGGAAAGCATGACAAATACACCACGTTCAGACTGGCAGTGGAATGTTTGATCTTCCTGCATGATTGTTCCCTTTGAGGAGGGAGAAAAATCAGTTGTGGTGTTGATATTTGTCAGGGTGCTTTTATACAGATTCCAGAATGCAGAGTTTCTGTGAGCCTGCAGAGTATGCAAAGAAGGACCTTGCTCACTGGTCACTGCCATCCAGTAGTACTGGTTTAGAAAACATAATATCACTACTGGTATAAATGATATGAAAAAAGGAATTATGAATGATACTGAGCAACACTAACATCATAAGGGAGATAAGCAGGATGCTTGATGAATTCCTTGTACTCCTGTAAACAAGCTTGGAGTTCTTCTGGATTACCAACTATTGAAACATACAGGTCATCTGATTTAGGGACCTCCCTGGTACTGCCACATAAAAAGGAAAGAAACTTTGTATGGTGACCTGCCCTTTTAATGATGGAATCATGTGCAGTAAGGTTGTCCAGCAGTTGCACATATGCCATGAATGATCCCCAAACTTTGCTTGCTTGCACAACATGGAAGTTCAGAAGTTGTTTGATCTGGTAACATGAAATCAGACATGAGACAGTTGAGAAAACGAGACCAATCCAACTGAGAACTTGTCCTATTTGCTGAGGCAAAGCAACTTGCAGGGGAGACCATAAGTGATGTCCATTGCTTGTCCTCACATCCTCTAAAAAGCTAAACCACCCCAGGTACATGGGGTCATACAAGGCATGATGGATGACTTCTCTAAGGGCAGAGTTGCTGAACCATACAAACTGCTGTAGTACCTGATCTGATGAGTTTGGCAAAACCAAACGAGAGGGGTGTTCATGAAGTAGATTCAAACTGCATGACTGAGCATTCATTCAGCAGGCCCCTGTCCCTGATCTATGTATTTTGTATTGACCACAGATGGCCCCTGTCCCCAATCTAATGTAATTTGTATTGACCACAGATCTGCAACCACAACTCTAAGTACAGTATCATAATGGCCAGTCCCCAACTCCATATTGCCTCTCAACTGAAATTACAGCAGACAAAAAAAGCCAAAGAAAGAAAGAACTCAATATAATACAAGACCCATGCATTCAGCATCCCCAACTAGTTGCACAATGAAATGGAAACCACACCTCTACATTATCACCAGAGGAAACTCCATTCACCCTGCCAGCAGAAGAAATTATATGACTCTTGTTGATTATATTCATAATTGGTCTCCAATTCAAGTTGATAGGACCTTCACTCAATGGAATGTCAACAGAGCTAGATACATCACTTACATAGGGATTAGTATACACACACAGTGAAGCTAGACAGTATTAGGCAATCCTTTTCCAGGGGTCATTGCAGAACAATTCTGGCAAAACTCTCCCCCACTTTGTGGAAGTCAGGATCTATAGTTGTGTATGTACTAGTAGTCTTGTGCCCATTACATGCACAGCCACTTGCTGTAAGGAACTCAGCTGTCACTGGAATGGCTGGATCCAGGACTACAATCAGAACCTTGACTTACCTAATGCTCGGTATGTTTTTGGAATGGCCATGCTGCAGAGATCTAATCCCCCTTACCCACTTGGGAGTTCTGTGGTAGTCAGGGTCCTTATTTATCAATGTTTATGTCTTAGACTGTTTGCAGACAGAGCACAAGGCACTGTCTGGATCATGTTAGGGCTAAATCAGACATCTCTTGCTTGTGTCTGTGGCTGTTTCTTTACCCAGTCCTCTGCCTATACAAAACACTCCAAAGGGTGCCAAGCAGGCAGGAAATGGCTGTCTGATGTGCTGGCACATGCACAAGAAACCCTTCAAAAGAAGCATTGTGTTCAAGTTTCTGCTTCTGAATCCTATCCTGGGCCACATGCTAGTGGTGTTGATTCAGATGCTACATCTGTGCAAGCTCACAATTTCCATTTAAAAGATGCTCAGTCCACCACCATTGACCACATAGGAAGTATTGCAGGAACCAACTGTCATGTCACAGTATCTTCATTTCCTCCCCAACTTTTACTACATGATAAAGTTAACTCAGGCTCTTGCCCAGGTTGCTCAAAATGAAGGACACCAAGCTCAGACCAATCAGGAGATTTTGCAGGCAGATAATTCACTGCCTCTGTCACTGAGAAGGGTCCATCAACTGAACAGGAAATTTCTGCAATGATTTAGGGACATGCTATCCAAGTTACCTCTACCTCTACCTCCAAGTCCTCCCAAGGTTCTTCAGGGCATCACTCACACACCACCAACACCACCATCACCTGTTCCCCCACCAATTCCATTTGTTTTGCTGGCCTGTCCAGAGTTGTTGGCATAGTAGGAATGTACTCAGCTCCAAGTCTGTCACACATTCAGGACTCAGCTGAACTTGTTTGGTTTGTTCTGAGTGTATGACAGCAAAATCCTTCCTGTATATGATTCTGAGGATACTGTGATATTACACCACCAAAGTCAAACTTTAACTTACATGATTGCTGGTGAAACTCCCTACTATTGTGAGAAGTCTCAAACAGACACTGGCAGGACTCAACAAGCTACACCAGACTAACCATAGCAAATAGAAGGAAGAAGAGTTAAGAGGTGAGGATAAAGGTCTTCCTTAATTCAGCCACAAGGACGTAGGTCACAGCAAACAAATGGATTAGACTGAGGGTGCTCAGTCAACTACTGCTAGTTTATATAAGTTACAGGATGGTGCATGGACCATAGGGTCAATGGAAATGACTACTTGATACAGATAGATGATAGAAGCGGAGGTGAGAAAGGAAGAATGATAATGAGAAGAAAGAAACAAAAATTAATAGGGTGTGTGTGTAATGTATTTGTCTAGACCATGGTCACATGTATGTTTTCATGGTCATGTGCACATCACGTGACTTCAAAGTCTAAAGGATGTAAAGTATGCACTTTGTAGCACTAAGTTAAAAAGTTTGAGAATATTAGTATATCATAACACCTACTATGCTAGCTTAGAGAATCCCTTTCACCCATACCTGAATGAAAGCTCCTTTCACCTCAGAGATTGGTACTGGAACAAAGGCACAACAAAGTCAAGATCAGACTTCAAAAGTCTCCTCAACATTGTTGGAAGCTCAGATTTTCAGCCTGGCAATATTCACAACACCAAATTGACAGTCATCAATTGTGAATTAGGAAACATTGTGGCATCCAATAAATCCAGCTCTCAGACCATTCCTTCTGCCAACCCAAGTGATTCTATGGCTACCTTTCCCCATGCTGAGTGAATGGATAATGATGCTGGGTGGAGGAACAGGGTTGTGACCATTTCTGTTCCATTTCCATGACACTCTGCACATCCAGGACCAAAAAGTTTCATGTGCTCTTTATACTACTGTTTGCTAATATCTGTTATATGGGAGAACATCCTGAATCCTACAGTCCACCACCACTTTTATTGTAAACCATATGAACTGCATTGGCACCCACCACATCAAGCCCATGACATTGGAGTACATGGCAAGCTATTTACTTCTCAGGCATTCCTTGAAGCACATCATCAACTTCAGCAAATGGAAAATGCACCCAGATGCAATTTACCTGACAAATCATTGCATTCATGTTCTGGTTGGATGCAATGCAGTTGATGTCATTTGGTGATGTGAAGCTGTGGCCATTGTAAGTATTTTTTGGAAATAACTCCAAGTATGAGAGGCAAACCATTCACCCATCTATGCAACCATGTTGTGTATTTTCAAACTGTAAGTGGATATACTTTCCAGGATGCATCACTTTGAGCTCTGATCTAGACATGACAGCTGCCAGACAATTTCAAAGATTTTGCACTTGACTATGCCAGAGACAAACTCCCCAGCAACTCATCTTTCATGCATTGTCATAGGGAGCTTTGCCATGCTCAATGGACAGAAGTTCTCAATGATGAGTTTGTTCATGCTTACAAACATGATGTTGTCATGAAATGTGTTGATGATGTTGAACGGTGGCTTTTCCCTCAAGTCTTCATGTATTCTGCAGACTATCCCGAAAAGTGTGTTGGTAGTGACTACAAGGAATCACTATGACTTACTCAATGATTAGGGTGTTGATAGCAAATATACACAACCTTGGGGTGTGTCCATGCCCACGTTGTACCATTCTGAAAGACATGATACAGAATCTAGCAATGGAGAGAGATATGCTTCAATGACAAATCCTGGTGTGCAAGGACACTAAGGACAGATGCGATAAGATCTCTACCATGTGACACCTTATCTACAAACAGCATTTTGTTGTTGACACTCCACAGGTTGAAGCTCTTCTCAAGGCAGGATCTATGGTTACAACCAAGGTGAGTGCTCATTCTATGCCACTTGCACCACTCATGCTGCTTCCTCCATGTGGAATGCCTTTTCTGAGAGGCTTCATCACCTGGGATTTGACTTTTTCATGATGCTTGTTGTAGATCTTTTACACAAGTTTGAGCTTGGTGTCTGGAAAGCAGTATTTATTCACTTGTTGAGAACCTTGGATAGTGTGAAGCGAGACAAACTTGCAGAGCTTGATTGGCAGTAGGTACACTGGTAACATTTCCAATCTATTGCTCAGTATAAACCAGATACTGCCAAATTCCCACTTTTGGGCATGCTACAATCAGGTGTTTTAGGTAGAATGTGTCTGAGTTGAAGAGAATGGTGGCCTGCAACTTCAAGGACTTATTGCAGGTGAGTACTACAGGTAGCTTTTACTTTTACTTGCTCTCTTCTAATGCTATGTCTATTGCTGAAGTGTGCCATCCCCATTTTCATTGGTCTTCTTCCTAACCCACATAACTGTCAAGTTCAACAGCTTCTCTTCATCCTCACATATTGGCACAGGTTGGCAAAGCTGTGAATGCACACAGATGAAACATTTCAAATTCTGGATGCTGTCATACAATCCCTTGGCAATAAAGTTCATAAATTTGTTGCTGTGACATGCCCTGCATTCTCAACAAAGGAGCTTCATCATGAAGGAGAGACTTGCTGAAGATGCCAGGCTTGTGATAAACCTAAGGGAAGAGATGTTCCACAAAACAGAAGCCCCTCATCTATGGCAGGTTGCCAATCAAAGGTGCTTAATCTTCAAACATATGGACTTCATGCCTTAGAAGATTATGCTGCTTAGATTAGACTCTACAGAACCACAGATTCTTATTCAACTCAGCCTGTATGCACCATCATATTTTCTCTCCAGTGTTGCTTACACTCATGTTGCATGCCAGGGCAAGCTTGAGCATTGTACCAGCAAAGCACAGTTCACCAGAACCAGTCATAGGGCATTTATCCCCCAGCTAGCTTCCATTGAACAATGCCAGGCCTGCATTCATTGCATCCGCATGCAAAGAGAAGCACTGAGAGCAAACAATTTAACTCCAAACATACCTGAACAGCATTATGTCATTGGTCAATCTCAGAAATAGTCCAGAGGATTGTTACACTAATGTATAGAACCTAGTCAAAGTGCACACTTGAGTGTAGTGCGAAGGCACTTAGAAGCTTAGGGGTCTCACTATGACTAATCAGAAGACTAATCACTTGTGGAATGACCAGGCTCTAGCAAGTATATTGCATAGAACTATGTAGATGTGGAACTATAGTACAAGAGCAACATATTTATACTACTGGGTAATGTACACAGACCATGTGAGCACAGACCATCTGGGCAAAGGGGAAGATGAGGCAGTACAAGAGAACTGCCTAGAAAAGGTTAATTGTCCGAATCAAGTAAATTGTCTGTAAAGATAGTGTGACCCAAGGTAATCACCATAGGGGTATAAGCCTCCTGTATATGAGAAGATGAAGGAGTGAGAGTGTAGTTAGAAAGACAGAAAGAAAAGAAATCCATAACAAGAATAGTCCAGGGTCAATCTCAGAATAGTCCAGAGGATGTACTGTCTTTTGTGGGAAAGAATTCCAAAGACCCAGCTGCAAAGGTGGATTCACATCTGCCTATACTGAGGGTTGATTTGATGTGACTCCTTTAGGATTTTCTGGGCAAACTTAAGGCCCACCTTTTACCTTGAATTCATGAGATCCACCAAGGCTCAGATGCATTACATCCCCTCCCCAAAATGCAGCCTGAGTGGAAATGGAGTTCCTCCACTATGTTGGACAATACCCTCTCAGTACTGAACCAAGTGGTTTTCAAAGCAAATTGCATGTACTGTCATGTCTTGTACTGCATCAATTATATGACCTATGACCTCTGTCATGAGACAGACACCATAAACCCTTCCACTGATCATCACAATATAATGTTGTTAACTGTTACGGTTTTGTGACCAATGTGGACCCACAACCTTCCCACAACCACGTGCCCTGGCGGCACCACGCCTTTCCCCTTCGACTCTCATGGCTTCGCCATTGTATTACCAGATCATACTTGACGATCAAGACTTGCAGCTACCATTTTCCCTGTAACAGACAATTCCCAGCCTTACGCCTAGGATGGGCTCTTGACTCTAGACTGGACATTCACCCATGGACAATGAGTTCCCTTTCATCACAAGGACTCCGTGGATATCACCTAGTGACTGGACATTCCCCCGGACGTCTATGTTTCATATAGACACAAGGACTGGATCTTCCCTGGAAGTTCCCTGGATCTCCCCTGATCTGACTCCCTATGGTTGGGCTGTGGCTCTTCACCCCACAGATCTGAGATCTTCTGAGCATTGCCTCATTGATCCTACATGCCCCAATACCTGCCTCGGTGATCCATCATCCCCCAAGATACAGCCTCTGGATTGTAGACTCTGATGCCTGCCCTCAACAGGACAGCCTCAATTGATCCTAGGTCACCCAATCTTTGATCCTACTATACCTGTTCTGGTTTCTCCTGGTTATCATGTGACATGCAACATGACACGTCTTGGACACGGTTATGCCTACCCTAGATTCCTCTTACCATATCAGGTTAGACTGGCCCTAAACCACTGTACATGTATATAAGTTCGAGCTGAGCTTGAACATCTCTCTAACCTGAATATACTCATTCATACCCTCGGTTCTCTGCTCAACAAGAGATCTTCGGTAGACTCTTCAGTTCCTTCAAACAGGTGGTCGTCATATACTCGCTTCCTCGCTACCTCTCTTGTTGTCATTGTTGCCGACATCGACCTCGACTCGTTTGTCATCTTCAAGACCTCTTGAAGAGTAGCGTCCTTGGTTGGAGTTCCAGTGTTGTGGGTCAAACCATAACATAACTAGCAAGCCTGCTCCAGGCTCAGAATGCCACCCATTTAGTTATATCCATGTGCTGGGCATCTATCATGCAAACATTATACTCATTGGCCCGGGATTCCAAGATTATCAGTCAAGACAACTGGATTTCCTATGGGTATGATGGTTTGAACTTCTGAAATCACCCACTGTGATGGGCTGGGAACAATACAGTATATCCTTGACAAGACAAGATTTGTATCAATGCACTCAACAAATGCTTTTGGATTTGTCAATGCAGTGGATCTTCTTTGATGCTATCATCTCATGCCAGCATTTGCCAATGGAAGGCTACATCCTGATTGCATTGCTGCATCTCAACTTGCCAGCGATGCCAATGATTGGAAATATTATTATATCAACGGGTATGGATGCCTCTATTCTTTTGTGTTTCATACACAACTCAACTACTTAATGGTGACAAGATTTGTGGATCATAACATGCTCATGCATTACCATTGGGGCCTTGGAGTTGGACATTCATATGCTCATACCAAGAGACCTTCAGAAGTCAACCCCTATAGTCACTCTGTTGGCCAGCATGACATACATCCTCTGCTGTATCTCAAGAATTGTTGACTAACAGGACTGTTGCAGGACTTGACCACTAATCCAGATGTTGATGGTCTTGGGCTGTTTTATACTAAAGCATCTGATGAGGTGATGTAACCAGATGGTGAAGATGGTAATGATGACCCAAATGCAGATTTCCCAGATTTTGGCTCTGAGAACTCCAACCACTTGGACTGCTTAGATGATTTGATAGCAGCCATGTATGAGTCAGATCAGGGAATTCTGACCTGGGAGATTATGAGTTCTAGCTGACCTATATATAACTCAAGTCAGAATATGGTAATTCATTATCCATGATAACTAGTCTGATTGTAGTGGCACTATCCATGCCAGTCCCCAGCTTCTAGGAATTTCAGGTTCATAATTAAAGATTGAGCAACATTATATTCATACATACTATAACTTGTGCACTTTACAATGTCGACAGTATGCAAATACTTTTGGAATACATATATATAATGTTTCAGAGAAATATGTGGCCTGGCCAAGAAATGAGATGCATCTTTAGAAATCATTGTCTCAGACCTCCATTTCTCATCATTGACCCCATCCTCACCCTCACCCTTGTCCACCTGCCCTGAGTGTGTAGGGGTGATTGTACAATGGACAGCTTGAATGTGTTGAGCATGTTGACAGGTTGCACAGACATGACAATCAAGCCAGGGGGTGACATTGGTGCACAGAATAAGTTGGGGGGTACAATGGACAACATCAAGGACTGTCAAGATGTCCAGGGAGGTGGAAAGGATGGTGGAAGAGACAGTAGCAGCAATGGCACAACAAACAGTGCCAGTGGGAAGTCATGTTGACTCATGCTGAAGTTGTTAACTACAGACAAGATTCATCAGCCACGAGGGCAAGTCATTAACATATCAGAAGACTTACCAGCACCACCAAAGCCACCTAACAAATCTGTGAATCCAACAAATGAGCCCCCAAATGTCCAGATCATGGGTGAGAAGTGCAGATCAATGTTGAGAAGTGCAGACACAAGCTTTAATGATGAGCTTACCAGATATGAAGCACACACTTCAGGAGCATCAGGACATAGCAATGAAGCTAGGAAGCTGCAAAAAAAGCTGCAAAATGCATTACCATGGGTTTGAGAATGACTGGAGTAAAGGGTTGAAGAGAGTTCACCTGGAAAGGCTTGAAACAAGCCAGATGATCCAGGAGATGAAACAGATGTACCAGGCAAACTCCACAGTGGTACAGAATTCCCAGAAGGTGAGGAGAACATTGGCATTGACAAAAATAACATGTCAAGTTGAGATAGAGGGCAGGGAGTGTTGGCAACCTCAAATCAAATAATGACTTGGGTCACTCAATCACACAAACTGACTGTAGAGCAAAGAGAATAGTTGAGAGGGAATCCCAACAAGAACTTGACTAGAGTTCTTGGGGCGTTGGATTCAAGGTATATATATGTTTTACATGTTTGTATCTATTATGACACTGGTCTGTGCATGTGAGGCTATGTAATAATGAATCATGGGAGTATTAGTAAACTATGCTGAGTAAAGTAGACGGAGATTAATAGGAGGCAGTGCTAGATGTTCTAGACTGACAGATATTAAATAAATGAAGTTGACATATGTTACAGGTCTAGACCTGGTTCGCATGGTCACATGATGGGAAAAAGATAAGGTCATGTGAATGTGAAAGTGTGAAAGGGGTCATGTGACTAGAAAGAAAAAGGGGTGAGAAAGGGATTCATAACACTACTCCCCCTCTATGGTTCACATTCCAGGCAAGACCACATTGGTGGAGGCTCCATGTAATTTTCATAGGGATTAAATAGTGAGGTAAACGCTGTTTGTGTCATTCGTAATTGTCATGGTGCTTGTGGGTTCTTTTTATAGAAGTCACCGATTGCTTCTTTAGCATGGGAAAGGTTGCCTTCTATTTCCCGCGTTCGGTCTTCTTCTTGGTATCCTTTCCAGTGAACTAAGAACTCTAATTTTCGACCCTTTAGCCATGATGCTGTGATATAATCAACTTCAAATTCTTCATCTCCTTCATCTGTAACTGATACCGGTCTGGGTTTATAGAGTTTCTGATTAGGAAGTCTTTCTTTGTATGGTTTAACCCGTGATACATTTACCACTGGATGAATTTTCATGTAGCATGGGAGTTTTAGCCTTACGGCATTATCTCTTACCATTTTGAGAACTTTATAGGGGCCTAGCCATCTTTCTGTTAATTTACGTGATTGGTGGGTTTCCTTTAGGTTCAAGTGTTCGGTAGATAACCACACTTGGGAGTCTTTTTCGTAAACAGGCGCTTCTGATCTGTGTTTGTTGGCTTGTGCCTTCGTTGCATCCTGTGCTTTGGAAAGAGAAGTTTTCACATCAGCTAAAGTTTGTGTGAAATCCTTGGCAAATGCCATAGTGGCAGGTGCTTTCATGTTTTCTTTAGGTTCAATTCCCATGCATGGTGAATATGAATGTGTGACTTGGAAAGGGGATTTGCCTGTAGCGAAGTGGGCCTTGTTGTTGTATTGGAATTGCGCAAGGGCTAGCCACTCTGACCATTCCTTTTGCTTTTCTGCAGTGTAGAGACGTAAATATTGTTGAAGGTCTTGGTTAATGCGCTCTGTTTGTCCATTGGTTTGCGGGTGGAATGCTGTAGACATGTGTAAGTCAATCTGGAGCATTTTGCCAAGATCCTTCATTACTTGTGCTGAAAATTGCAGGCCACAATCAGAAATTATGGATCGTGGGAGGCCATGCGTTTTCCATACGTTGTCTCAATATAATT
>JBBPQN010000326.1:0-18199 GCA_038092575.1 Boletus subluridellus | reverse complement strand
GTCGATCCGTGATCACCCGATCATTTGATCCTATTATACCCATTCCGGTTTCTCCCGCTATCATGTGACACGCGACGCGACGCGTCTCGGACACGGTTTCACCTGCCCTAGATCTTTCTTACTATATTTGGTTAGACCGGCCCTAAACCACTGTAACAGTATATAAGTTCGAGCTGCACTTGTACTTATCTCTAACCAAATTCTACTCATTCATACCCTGAGTTCTCTGCTCTCCTAGAGCTCTTGGTAGTCAATTCGGTTCCTTTGACCAGGAGGTCATCGTATACTCGCTTCCTCGCACTTCTTCTCGTCGAGCGTTGCCCTCATCGACAAACCGTCGACGTCTTCGTCGTCATCGACATCGACCCCTCGTTGTCAACGACGCCGAGACAACAACCTCGACTTGATCATCGACTTCAAGAACACTTGAAGAGTAGCGTCTCAGGTTGGAGTACCATTGTTACGGGTAAAACCGTAACAATCACCATTTTCGAAGTTGTAGTCGTGTATTCGGTTCTTGAACTGCGCCTCGAAATGTTTGATTGATGCAAAACGGGATAGAAGGACACGCTCGCGGATGGTATCGATATCTTCCTGATGCTTCTGAAGCTGGCGAGCTCGCCAAGAAATCAGGGTGGATCTAGAAACATCGTCAGGTTCAGGAGCAGGAACTAGGAACGTCACCTCTGATAGATCAAAGGGGAAGAGTGGTTCTACACCATGTACCATGAAGTATGGCGAGAATCCGGTCGATTTCAGGATCATAACTCGCTCCGCCCAGAAGACGGAGTGAGCTGTCGAAGGCTAGCGAACCTCCCCTCCCAGGGTACTTTTGATGATGGCCTCCCGGACATCGTAGTGACGCTGTTCGACCACGCCATTCGCCTGCAAATTGTAGGGGGAGATCCTGATGTGCTGGATGCTGTACCGGTTCGCCAGGATGTCGAGCGCCTGCACAAAAGCTGGTCCATTGTCAGTAACGAGCTTGGAGACAGCCCCCCAATGACAAAGGATCTCCTCGAAAATGAAGGACGTGATGGCCAAGGCATTCTCGGACCGTAACATTCGCCATTCCAGGTACGCCGTCAGGGCACACCGAGCCTGGACAATGTAGCAGTATCCACCCGAACATGGCATCAACATCATATCAATGTGAACCTTTTGAAACAATCCGCCTACTACCGGAATGGTAGGCGGAATGTGGAACTTCCATGTCTGGCGGATCTGGCATTCGTGACAAGTCCAAATGTACCACTTGACGTTGTCTACCAACATGGGCCACCAGAAATGCAAGAGCAGACGCGTACGGACTGAGAAGACACCTTTGTGCCCGAGGTCATCGTGAGCCTCCATAATGAGTCTGTACCAGCGCTCGACTGGTACGACCAGCTGGTGGTGACCATGTGGTTCTCGACAGTACAGGGACCCATTAAGAAGGAAGAATCTGGTCGCGGAGTTGATGAAGGAGGCAAACTCGGCGTCCGAAATGTCGGGTGGGCGAAGGCGGCTCTGAAGAAATTCCCGGATGATGTCTATCCTTGCATCTTTGGCGATAGCCTTTGGCAAGCAAGGTGGTACTGGATCCTCTGCTTCCGAGAGGGTCTTTGATTGAAGCGAGGCGGATAGCATATGGATAGCCAGCAGGATGGCATGGGGATGTCTAGAAAGGTGTGTTGGAATTTATTGTTCCTTATTTAGTATTACTGACTTACTTAAGCAGATAGTATTTGCAGTCTCAAGTACCTAGTTACACCTCAGCTGGTTTCCCAACCACTGAGGTGAGTACACTAACATTAGAGCTACCTGTTATTAGTACTGACTAGGGAATGGCACGGGTAACCTGTGGGTATTGCAGGTTGTACCCATACCCATACCTGCGATATTTCCATACCTGTACCCATGGGTATGGGTATGTGCATGGGTATGCAGTCTGTACCCATGGGTATACCCTTCATGGGTATCATACCCATACCCCAGGTGGGTATACCCACAGGTTGGGTAGTTTCAATGAGGGTGGCGAGATGCGCAACCGTGCAACATGCGAATTACTATTCGCACATTGCATGGTTGCACCTCTTGCACACTGAGCAACGAGGGCCTATATTGGCAGTAGTTCTATGATATCAGGTTTACTAGTAACTAATCAAAAGCACGGTCAATGTTGTCCCATCCGTCCTCGAAAACTTCTTCTCCGTCTCCTGCAAGATCCGGGAGGGAGCTAACCTTCATTACATCTTCGGTCTTGACAAGACCCAACTGACTCCAGTTTCCAAGACAAAGTAGTGCGCGAGTGGATTGAGTTGAGAGACGAGAGCGCACATGCGAGAGCAGAAGGCGACTGCGGCTAAACAGTCGCTCCACATCAATCAAGGTAGCTGCCAACCCGTCCAAGTCAGTAAAAAAATCAACGGATGATGACGGAACATACCAGGGATGGTGAGATAGTCGAGTGCCATGCGAGAGAGATGTGGATACATGCCTTGACGTTCATACCACCATGCAATTGCATCTGTGACATGTTCAACATCAGTGTTAAGGTAACGGTCCAGCTCGGACCCCAGGTCAGTAGCTTTGGGTGGTGCGAGCGCAGGCAAGTCATCAAACATATTAGTTACCTAGTCGCCAATGAGCAGTGTCTTGCCGGACATCAGAGAAAGGAACATAGTTACCTTGGTTTTATCACTGGCGTCACATCGTGTCTTGCTGGTATCTTCTTCCACGCCAGTGTTGTTATCGTTGGATGCATACGACCGTGCATACTCATCGTGCACAAGCGTTTCCGCAGTTTTGATCCAGTTGTCCTCCCAGTGTGCCGTTTTGAAGTAAGATAACTTGTGTCGTGGATGTAGTACTTTACAACAGTTGTTAGTATGATGACAGGCATCCGATGGACTTACCCATTGCAATCCGATAGACCTTGGAGCTATCAGTTAGCGAGTAGTAGCGGTTGAGTGTTTTCTTGGCTAGCGAAATGGATGCACGAATGGCCGGCTTGTATTTCTTATTGCGTGAATAGTGACCCAGTTGCTTCTCAATGTGATCCATAGCAGGAACCACCGTCGCAAGATTGGGAGTTGAATGAGAGAAGAAAAGCATGGCCTCCTTGAGGATCTACACATGTCAACAACAAAGTCACGTTATCCAATATGGCCACAGCGTGACCGCTGTGAGAAATACCTTCAGCACGCTGCAAAGCTGCTCGACGACCTCCCACTCATGGTCAGCCAGCTCGAACTTCCTCAAACCCAGCTCCCTACTTTGAGTAATGGTGTCAACAGCCTTTCGGTGGTTGGAGGCATATTGCAACATGTCGAATGTCGAATTCCAACGGGTCGACACATCACAAGGCATTAGCGTGACGGTCATCTGCAAATCCTGAAGAATTCCCTTCCAGGCAGGGAGTACGATTGTCGTAGAATGTATAATCTTGTATGCAAGCTTTCGAAGCTGGCAAAATGGTCACACATCAACGCAAAGGTAAGTTTCTGTTCGCTCACCTTTGCAAGCACCAGTTTAACAGGACGGATCATCCTATCTAGCTCCTCCTGCTCGTCTTCAGTCAGCTCCTCACGCTCGTCTATCCATCCATCGTTTCCATCAGAAGGCTCAATCTCATCATCATCATCTCTGCTACCATGATCGGCTCCCATCTTGGCTCCATCTTTCTCCATTTCATCAAACAGCTCATCAATCCCTTCCACATTTTGGAGCGCCCCATCGGCATCCTTTTTACTGATGTCAAACTGGTGAATCAGCATCTTTGCAATCAGATTAACTATGTGGAGGAAACAGCAAGTGTGGCTTGCGGCACCTCCGAACGCTGCCACAAACACCTCAAGCTCTCGTACCATCACGTCATTGTTCGCGGCATTGTCACATGTCACGCTGAGGATCTGTCCTCCATCAGATCACAAAGTAAGTGGATCTGCCTCGTTACCTACCTTTTCCTTTAACCCAAAATCTTCCAGCATCTTGGCAAATACCTCTGCCAGCTCGAGGCCGGTGTGCAACTGCTGGTGACACCTTGTCAGTCACTGTTTTCGCTGTAATGTAAGTGTTTCCTACCGTTGCAACCTCGATGATGTCTAATGGCATACTCAGCGGTACTCCTTTATTTTCCAAGTGTACCGAGAATGCGACGAATGCCTGATGGTTGGGTGATGTCCACGCATCGGTCGTAAAGTTCAGTTTGCCATTATATGCCTGGTATGCTCAATTAACTCATGTCTCGAGACTAGTAATGTACCCTCTGACCTGTAACATTTTAGCCACTCTCTGACGAGTTCATGCAAATACAAGCCTGATGTCACGTGAAATGGTCGACAGCGAGGGTAAGTAAAGCTTGGGTCGTCCCGTTTTCATTAAGCTTTGGAATCCCCTGTCTGACACAATCTTGAATGGTCGTAGACTTTCAGCGACCCAACACACAATCTCGGCTCTACCAGAGAGCGCATCAACGGTCACCCAATGGGCTCAATTATTAAATGGTGCACCTCATTTCAGTACGCGTATGCTGCCGGTGAGAGTATGTTACTTTCCCTTGACCTTTTCACTGGAATGATGTAGTAATTGACCCGTCCCGCAGACTGCCACCCAAAATAACCCTTCACACTTCGTTTGTGTCCTTGGTGTCATCAGCGGCTGCCAACGTGTCTGTTCCCCAACATTTTCTAACATGTTTGCGCATGTTGCTAGTTGACTTAGCATCACCAGTATCAAGATACCTTCGAACCATGCTGTTGCAGCCTTTTCAAGTACATTTGAAGTCGTGAGCATGCCGCCCGTTGATCTCAATGATCCGTGGTATTGGGTCAAAAAAGGCATAAATAGGTGATAACCAGTCTTTTGTCAGGCGTTCTAAGATCAAATCAGCTAACATCTTTCGTCACAATGTTGAACCTTACTCAGCTCGTCTTCAGTGGTCTCAGCACTAGCTTCACCAGTTACTTGGATCTCTATATCTGACTCCGGGTGGTCGGACTCTTCCATCTCAGCTGTCTTCCCTGCACAACTACTCGGTGTTGGTGTCAACACTGGTGGACTATTTTCACCATCACCAGCACTTTGGGCCACTCGTGCCTTCTTGGTTGCAATTTCTTTGGGGTTGGCTTCCGAGTCCTCAGTGATGTTTGTATTGGCTTCTTTCTGCTTTCGGCTGGTCTTCTCCTGGAGTGCTGCCTTGGCTTGCTCAGTGATCTTTGGGACTCTCTTGGATGGTGGAAGGTTGGGTTGCATGAGTGCTGTTGTTGGAGTCGTCGGACGTATGTTTTAAGGTTTGGATGCTATCCATATGTCAAGTTCTAAGCTACGCTAGGATATATTAAACACTGCCTTGTAAATTTCGGATACTGACATGTTGAGGATAGACTCAGAGTCTGAGACACATACCCACACGGGTAACCTGTACCCGTGGTGTATGGGTATGGGTATGGGTACGGGTCAGTCACAGGTCATGAGGGTCATACCCGTACCCATACCCATGTGGGTAGGGGTACATTACCCACACGGGTAACCCATACCCGTGCCATTCCCTAGTACTGACTACCTACAGTACTTAGATATTCAATAGGTAAGCTCAGCTGGTTTCCCAACCACTGAGTACTTAGATATTCAATAAGGTGAGTGGTACAAGCGGCAAGAGGAAAGCGGTTGTTCAACAAGGAAATAGAAGAGGAATAAGCGTCGTCCAGCCAGTCCTCGGGGTTGTCCTCCTCGGGGGGATCTTCTTCGGACTGTGGACGACGAGACAAGCCATCCGCACCGGTATGTTTGGTAGCGGGAATATGAACAAGACGGAAGGTAAACAAAAGAATACCTGCGATCCATCGATTGATGGTCACATTGGGCTGAAGGTCAGGATTGTTGATCATCCCCTTAACGTATTTGACGTCCATCTCTACAGTGAAATTCGATAGTCCAAAAACAAAGATTCGGACCGCTCACAAGGCGTGGAATAGTCCATACAGCTTGAGTTTGGCCTGGGAGTAATGACTCTTGACCTCCATTAAGCTGAGGGAGCCGAAACAGTTCGGATACCGTTTGCCGTCATCCCCTTCTTGCGACAGGATGAATCTGACCGTGATTACAGAGGTATCAACAGCCAGGATCACCTCGTGTCCGGACTCGTAGTCGAGATGACGAAGTGCGAGGAAATGACATATCACGTCCTTTAGACACTGCATAGCGAGGTGTTGGGATTCCCCCCACTCAAAGGGAACCCCTTTTCGAGTCAAATTGACCAGCGGATGAGCAATGGAAGCGAAATCATGAATAAAAATCCGTAACACACCGCACACGCCAAGGAATCCACGGACGTGAGTAAGATTCTGACATTCCGGCCAGTCACGTATTTTTTGAACCTTCGCTTCGTAAGGGATATGGCCTTCGAAGGTACACTTGTGTCCGACAATGGTCGCATCTGGCGCGGCGAGCATGAACTTTTTGGCGGATACAGTTGCGCCCACGTTCTGCAGACACTGGAGGATGCGGTGGACAACCTGGAGGTGTTCCCAGATGAACCGGCGTATTCCCGGATTATCAGGAATGGTCTCATAGGTACCGTCCAAGGACTGGTAGCGAGTTGTGACGGATTTGACTGGTAGGTCGTCTATGAAGGGGTAGGTATGGTGGGGGATTTCGTCCTGTAAGATAAATGACATGTCGGCCTGGTAAATCTGGACCGCATTCGTGTAGCCCATAGGGACAGTGGTGAGACGGTGTGGGCCCAGCGGACTGTTGAATGTGGTGAGGTCTTGAGAGTCGGAATGCAGTGGGCGCTGGTTGTAGCCAGCAAACAGGTCCATCATCCCATACACTGCGAATCCGGCGAAGGATTCAGCAAAGTGTTCTATGAACGGTGGTGTGGACGAGTCATGGATAGTGACAGCGTTGAGGGGCCGGAGGTCATGGACGAGACGGAGGGTTTTGCCATCCTGCTTGACCACACAGAACCAGCGAGAGCGGTAGGCAGAAGTGGAGGGCTCGTAGACGCTGGATGCGATGCAGTCCTTGATAATTTGGATGGCTTCAGCCCACATAGAAGGGGGAACGGGGATGTTGCGCAGCGCCCAAGGAGTGTGAGGGACGGTAGGAATTTTGACGGCCGGGAAGTAACATTCATCGAGATGGCCTCACTCAGTTGGGACCCAAGCGAAAGCCATCTCATGGTCACGGATCAACCAACGAATGAGTTTGACTTCCTCCGGCCAAAGCCAGTTCACAGGATCGAGATCCAGCTTGTCTGCACAGTCCTGGGTAAATCAGCTGCCTGGCACGAATTCCGGAGGTCGAGAAGGTAGGGGTTTTAACCCTGCGAGCGGGTCGTCCAGAAGCAACCGAGTGATGCAAAACTCCTCGTCGGTAGGAGCCGCCACCGAACGAACCTTTTTGGTGACAGGTTTATAAGCTAGCGAATGAAAGGAAAAATCATAAGAATAAACGGAAGAAAGTGCAGAAAGTGCGTCTGAAGTCAAGGTGGATTGAGTGGAAGAAAGAAACACATAGTCTGGAGAAGGAGGAATAGGTCCAATAGAAAGTGGAGGTAAACGCATAAAGGAGGGCAAAGAGGAGTTAGGTGAAGTGGACGTGAACAGGAACGAAGATGAAGGGATGGCAGATGAAACAGATAGGTGACTGGACTCTCCCCGGCCGATAAGCAGATCATCGAAATCTAAAAACCCATCTCGACAACCGATTGGTGGCTGTTGCACTGTTTCTTTTCGCAGCAATGAGGACAACCTTCAGACCAAGCGTGAGTTGGCATGGTATACTGCTTCCCCGTGTTAGGATCACGAAGGGTGATGGTCTGTGACCCGTCTGGGAAGTCGTTAGTAATCGCGCTCATAAGACAATGGAAAGGGCGTCCGAGGAGAAGGTCAAAGTTTGCTCATGCCAAGATCTGGACTTGAACCATGACTTCTCCCACACCAAAGTCAAGGACCAGGTTCTCGAGAACACTGATTGTTGTGTCAATGCTAGTATTGGCGGATGACATCTTCATGGTGTGGTCGGAACGAACCTGTTATGATATACTATATTTTCAAACATTTTTTAACTTAGCGCATTCATGCATTACTTCACATCCTTCAGACTTCGAAGTCACATGATGTGCACGTGACCATGGGAAACTACACGTGACCTATGGTCTAGACAAACACGTTGCACACACACCTTAATAATTTCCGCTTCTATTTCTCACCATCATTCTTCTTCTCTCACGAACTCTTCTTTCATCTATCTATATCCAGTAGTCTTTCTCATGGATCCTATGGTCTGTGCGCCATCCTGTAGCATATATAAAGTAGCTGTACTTGACTGGACTCCCCAGTCTAATCCATTTGTCACTTGCTACCTACGTCCTTGCGAGTTGATTAAGGAAGGCCCATCTCGTCTCATCTCTTAACCTCTGCTTTCTCTTCATCGTTTGGTTTGGTGTAGCCCCAGTAGAGTCTTGCCAGTGTTAGCTCGAGTCATCTCGCAACACTTGGATTAGACTTTATACACTGCCCGGACTCTAGGGCTAAAGAGAACCCACTGGTGTTTTCCAGTTTTCATTTTCATTATGTTCGCCGCTTTAGAACGTGGGGCAGTACCCTGAGCTTTTGTTGTGTTAGTTAGAAACCTTCTCAGTCCCTCCTTTGAGGTGATAGCCGCATAAGGGTTGTGCCTTATTTGCGAAGAGCGATACAGGAACAACTGTCGTTGTGCAGCCTGTAGCCGAGCTTATATCGTCTCGTTAGTCCCTCAAGTGATTGGGGAGGTAGAGCGTCAGTTCATAAAAGTTTTTACATTAGTATATGTGCCAGTTTGTTCCTGGGCTTTGCAGACCCCAGAGAACTTGTTACGAGACTTTACAGAGAAGAAGATACTACCTCCGGTTGAAAGTTTATTTTTTCAGATCTTCCACTTGCCACATCCCTTGAGCTTGGTTGAAAGATACCTCACAGTAAGGATTAAGCTGGCTCGCATTCGCACGAATCGAGTAGTGCAACAACCCCGACCGGTACAACTCCCTACTGCTCCAGTAGCTCCTCCCCCACCAAAAAAGCATATCCCTTATACCAAAAGATATTCCAACGCCCAACTCGCCCTCTTCCGTTACGTACAACTTCAACGTAACAGGTGTCGCAACAACTACTTCTCCAACTCATTTTTTCTCCAACATCGCCATCCCCCCACTTCCCACTAAAAAATGACGTCCGTTGACATCGACAATCTCGTCAACCGCCTCGATGCACTCGCCTTGAGCAAGGAGCACTTGAACATTTCAAAAAAGATTGTTGACCCTGGCAACTGGGATGGCGACTGCTCCAAGTTTCGTCCATGGTGGATTAAGCTTCGACTCTGGGTCGATGCACAGGATTGGAAGGACAACTGCATCCGCACGGTTGCAGTCCTGTCACGATTCGAGAAGAAGGCTGAGGGCTTTGCCCAAATCACCCTAGAACGATACTTGGCAGAAGAAGAAGAAGAGATCCCAATCGTGGCGGGATCCATGTTGACCACGCCAAAAGGAATTGTAGCTTGGCCCAAATGGGCAGATCTCCAAATTGAGATCAAAGAATATTTCCAGATCGAGGTTCTCGTTCACGAGAGTCTCAAAAAGCTGCAAGCCTTATGGCAAGGGTCTAGGCCCATAGATCTGTTTATTCAGGAGTTCATCGTCCTAACCAAGGAATCAGAAATTGGATGGGACTTCGTGATCGAACTGCTCAAAAAGGCAGTCGACTACTGCATCTACTACCAAGCAAAGATGACGGGAAAAGAGTCTGACAGCTTTTCAGAGCTCTGTAAAAACTACTGAGCGATTGGTAGAAATTTCGAACAGATCGCAATCGAATGTGGCCCACCTACACGCCCCACTCCTTCTTCATATCGTCCTCAGTTTGCTCCTCGTCCTCCACGGCCTTACAGCCAACAATATTATCTGCCCCCTCCACGACCTCCAGGTAACCATTCCCGTTTTACTCCCACCGGTACGCAGCCGGGTAGAGGAGCCCCAATGGAGATAGATATGCAGCAAGCTGTGCCTCCATCCCAGCCCGATACCCATACTTGTTACGGATGCAGCAAGGTTGGCCATATATGGCCTGATTGTTCTCAAAACCCAAACCGGAGAACCCCACATCTGCCGCAGGTACGGCAGCAATACTTATGGGATTATGAAACAGGTGCCTTTGTGCCTGCTGCACCTTACCAGCCACCTGTGCAGCATGCCCAGCACCAATATGGTCGTCCCCTCCCCCCTCCTCCAACCACCGCTCCCATCCCGTCCACTCCCCTGGTTGTCGCCCAACAAGCGGCAACACCATCCTTCTATTCAGCAGAAGCCGAAGCCTTCTACAGAGATAAATTTGAAGTAGAAGCCAGGCAGAAGGCGGCCTCCTCTTTAAATTAAAAAAGTCTATGAACGATGAGGGTGTTCATGGACTGGACAATTACGTTGCTCCTTCTCTTTCTTCTTGTAATATTTCCACCAATCTTGTTGACTGCAATGAGTCTGATTTTCCTGTATGTACTTTGGATGATCTTCTTGGCAATATTATTCCCCATTCCGAAAGAGCAACTCAATGAAGCGTGAGCGTGGCGCCGGAATTAAAACAAAGCGTGCTTAATTCTCTTGTTCACCAAGTAAGAAATTCTCCTATCTATAAATCCCTCAATTCTCCCATGTCTATTTCTATTCGTGCAAGCACGTTGTCATTCGGTGGCGAAATGTCACTTGAGACACATGTACTGAATTATGAAGATGGAAGTTGGTGATCTCGATCGTTTAAGTCCCTTCTAGATTCAGGCACATCTCACACTTTTATTGACAAGGACTATGTTCTCTCTCACGGTATCCCTACTTATAAAATCGCTAACCCTATTTTGGTGAAAAATGCTGACAGCTCTAACAGAGCAATAGGCCAAGTAACCCACACTGTCACTTTAATTATTGGAATTGCCGGCCATTATGAGGTCCTGGAAGCCTATGTTTCCAAACTAGGAACCCACCGCCTCATTGTCGGTTACGACTGGCTGGCTCGGCATAATCCCACTATAGACTGGGTTACTAAAACTATTTCTTTCCCTTGATGCACACCCTATTGTTGTATTATGGGTGATGGACCTTTTAACAAACCCATCAAACTTATTTATAACCGTAGTATAGAAGAAGGACTCAAAGAAAAAGTGCCTGAAACGTACCATGACTTCCTTGACATATTTTCTGAGAATGAATCCGAAAGAATGCCGGAACAAAAACCCTGGGATCATGCAATAGATCTGAAACCAGACTTTGCACCCAAAAAGGGTAGAGTAATTCCTTTATCAGATGTGGAAATGGACGAAGTATGCACGTTCATCGGAAAAGAACTCAAAAAGGGTTATATTCGACCCTCGAAGTCCCCTCAAACGGCACCAGTATTCTTTATACCCAAAAAAGACGGAAAAAAGAGACTCATTATGGACTATTGCTATTTAAACGAAGGCACCATAAAGAATGCCTATCCTCTTCCCCTTATTTCCACATTGATCGACCGCCTTAAGGGCGCAGACATGTTCACGGCCCTTGATCTTTGATGGGGTTACAACAACATGCGAATTAAGGAAGGTGACAAATGGAAGGGAGCCTTCGTTACTCCCATAGGCACATATGAACCTACCGTTATGTATTTCGGGATGACTAACTCACCCCCCACTTTCCAGCAAATGATGAACGATATATTTAATGACATGTATGCTGTACTCGTAATCTATATCGATGATTGTATGATATTTACCAAAGGCAAGACCAAGGAAGAGCACGAGGAAATAGTAAAGGAGGTGCTTTCCCATCTTCGCCGAAACAATCTTTATGTAAAACCAGAAAAGTGTAGTTTCTCAAAGAACAAAGTGGACTTTCTCAGTATGGTAGTATCTAAAGAGGGAGTAGAAATGCAGGAAAAGAAGGTGTCAGGGGTATTGGATTGGCCGATTCCCACTCGCCTCAAACAACTGCAGGGCTTCCTCAGACTCTGTAATTATTATCGACGATTTATTGAAGGCTTCGCAGACATCGCACGCCCATTAAATGATCTTACCAAGAAAGACGTTCTATTCAAATGGGAACCAAAGCACCAAATCGCCTTCGATTCCTTAAAAGCCAAATTTAAGGAATCACCCCTGTTGGCCTATCCCGATCGAGACAAAGAAATGTGTCTTGAAACGGATGCCTTGGATATTGCCACAGGGGCAGTGCTTTCGGTTAAGTGCGATGACGGTCTCTGGAGACCCTGCACCTTCATTTCCCACTCTTTCAATAGCGCTGAGCGCAACTACCCTATTTACGACAAGGAACTCCTGGCAGTCATTCGAGCGTTAGAAGAATGGCGACACTACCTAATTGGTAGGGAAGGTTTCGAAATCTGGACAGATCACAAGAATCTCGAATATTGGAAGAAACCCCAAACCTTATCTGGTCATCAAGCTCGATGGCATGCACTCCTTCAAGAGTTCAATTACATTTTTATTTATAAACCTGGTACATTGAATGGCCATGCAGATGCTTTATCTCACCGACCAGACCATGGTGATGCTGTCACAGATCACAACCAGAATATTACCGTTTTACCTCCTTCCCTTTTTATTAACAATGTCGAACTTTCCTCTTCATTCTACGATAAAATCATAAAAGAATCAGAAAAAATACGAGAAGAATCCTTTAACGAATACACTTACAATTACGATAACTATATTTTCAAAAACAACAAAAACAAAGTCTTTGTCCCCGAACCTTTATGTACAGAACTTCTCACTATTTGCCATGACTCACCTATTGGTGGACATTCTGGACAAGCTCGTACTTCTCACCTTCTCACTCGACATTTCTCGTGGCCTGGTGTCACCAAAGATATTAAAAACTATGTAGATAGCTGCCAAGTGTGCGCCCAAACAAAGGGAAAGTCAAAAGCACCGGCAGGAAAACTCCTTCCCTTACCTGCTTCTAAACGACCATGGGAAGATTTATCTGTTGATTTCATTACGGGTTTACCCGCTTCCCACAGTCATATTGCCATTTGCGTCGTCGTTGATCAATTTTCTAAAGAAGTTGTTTTTATTCCCACCTACGATACAGTTTCTTCAAAGGACTTAGCCATTATCTTCAGAGACAATATTTGGTGTATCCACGGACTCCCTTCTACGATCGTTTCCGAATGAGGACCTCAGTTTGTTTCGGACTTTACTTCCGAATTATGTAATCTTCTCTCTATCTCCCAAAAAATCTCCACCACCTACCACCCCCAAACTGATGGACAAACAGAGCGTATTAATAGAGAACTAGAACAGTATCTCCGCTCTTATGTAGCAAAGCGACAAACCGAATGGGCTGACTGGCTCAAAGTTGCACAATTCCATCACAACAACTCCCTCACCACCGCCACTGGCACTATTCCCTTCAATATCACATGTAACTATGCCCCTCGCATGGGCTTCGAAGGAAAAGCCAAGGACATGGGAAAGGAGTTTGGCATGGAGATGGAAAAAAGCCATAAAGAAGTAGAAGATGCATTGGAGGAAGCACGAGAAAGAATGAAGAAACAATTGGAGTCTAAACGCTCCGAAGCTCCTAATTATGAGAAAGGACAACAAGTTTGGCTTTCGGCTGAACATTTGAAGCTCCCTTATACGGCAAAGAAGTTGACACAAAAATGGATCGGCCCTTACGAAATCCTAGAAGTCCTTCCTAATGCTGTTAAACTCAAATTGCCCAACTCTATACGAATTCACCCCACCGTTAACATCTCACACGTTAAACCATATTGGGCAACCCTTCCAGGTCAACCAGTTTCACACCCCGACGCAATCAAAGTTGATGAAGAAGGAGTAGAGCAATTTGAAATTGACTACATTGCGGTATCTCATCTCAAAGGCCGCCAGCTTCAATATCTCGTACATTGGAAAGGTTACAATGAATCCGATAGGACATGGGAATCCGGCGACATTATTAACACCGCCCCTCAGGCAATTGCCAATTTCCACAAAAAGAATCCTTCAGCTCCTCGGAAACTTTGTGGCCTTACCCTTGGAGACTTCTCTTCACTTTTCTCACGATACAAAAACTTTACTGAAACTAACTATCACGGGACTTGCCTGGAATTCAAGTCTTAAAGAGGGAGTAGTGTTATGATATACTATATTTTCAAACATTTTTTAACTTAGCGCATTCACGCATTACTTCACATCCTTCAGACTTCGAAGTCACGTGATGTGCATGTGACCATGGGAAACCACACGTGACCTATGGTCTAGACAAACACGTTGCACACACGCCTTAATAATTTCCGCTTCTATTTCTCACCATCATTCTTCTTCTCTCACGAACTCTTCTTTCATCTATCTATATCCAGTAGTCTTTCTCATGGACCCTATGGTCTGTGCACCATCCTGTAGCATATATAAAGTAGCTGTACTCGACTGGACTCCCCAGTCTAATCCATTTGTCACTTGCGACCTACGTCCTTGTGAGTTGATTAAGGAAGGCCCATCTCGTCTCATCTCTTAACCTCTGCTTTCTCTTCATCGTTTGGTTTGGTGTAGCCCCAGTAGAGTCTTGCCAGTGTTAGCTCGAGTCATCTCACAACAGAACCGGTAGTCCAAGGCTCTCCCATACACGCTTAGGCATAGTGATGATCTCGGAGCCGGAGTCTAGGACGCCCATGAGGGTGCGTCTGGAACTACCCGAAGTGACCTCGATGGCTCAAAGAGGAAGGTTGTGGTGAGCCATGATGAGCCCATCCTCGTTCCGGAGGATGCGATTGCCATAGTCACGAGACACGGTGGCTGGATCAAGTCCCGCAAGCTTGTTTACCTGTACAACCTGGGCTGTCGTGTTAGGTGAGATATGCTTAACTGTCATTAGGTCCCGGAACTGTTTCTGAATCTCGGGTGCAACTGCCAACAGATCCTTTACAGGTACCGGAATACTACTGTCCAGTACCTGATCGAGAACTCGTTTCGGCGCAGTGTCATCCTCTAAGGGAAACGAGTACCTATACTGCGAAGTGGAAGGGTAGGAAGATGGTTGGTTAGCCTGAGATACTCGTGATGGAACTGTACCGGATCCCCCCGATTGGGCAGACACCAGTCCTGATAACAGCGCTGTAGCGGATGGGCTGTTGACACCCCCTGATTTGTGCTGAGCAGGAGGCGGTGTAGGAACACGAGCTGGAGCAGATGATGATGAGGCTTGCTTCGACTGCTGGAGTTCTGGTGATAGAATCTCCTCAGATATGGTAGCAGCTCTACGGTCTGGAGTCTTGCATGGCGGAACCTGGACACCATCGAATCAGACATGCTTCCCTTTATCCTTCGAAGCCTTATCTGCCTGGAAGCTAGCCCAGGCCTGAGCAACGTAGGGTTGGAAGTCGGGGTCGTCGACAGAGGGCTGGTCCTCGCTCTCCTTTTCCTCGGCAATAGTGGTCATGAAGGTGGAAGGGTTGACGTCTAGTACAACCTGAGTCTCTGGGTATGCAGCAGACAGGATGTTAGTGGTGAGATGAGGCGGCGGATCCCTTGCGACAAAGGAAGAGGATGCGGCAGTGGTCCAGTTGGCGAGTGTATGGTCTATTGCGTCCTTAAGACACCGTCCTCCCGGTACTTGCAGAATCTCAGATCCATCTGACATATAGAGTCTGCCATCTGTTCCTCAGACCACTTTCCTGGTGTTCAGGTACTCCACGCAGATAGAGCAGGTACGAGTCCAGTGTCCGGAGCCTGTGCAAAACTTGCAGAGAGGCGTGGACTGCGCATTCAGATTGGATTCCATCTTAAGAGAGGGAGCGGGGTTGAAAGAGGGAACAGGTACGTTTGGAGTAGCGGCATTACGGTGGGGCTGATATGGTTGCTGGTTGCGAGGAAGGATGTCAGCAGGGTTGTATGAAGAACGGAGAGCAGAACCGGTGAGCAAGAACTTGGCCGCATTGACAATGTCATCCATAGGGTAGGGGTCATCCGGGTGGAGGTCTGGCTTGACTATGGCCAACCAGTAACGAATCCGATCCTGGATGGCCGACGGAAACCCAGCAAGGAAGATCATGTCGCGCTCCATTTTGGAAAGCTTTTTGTTAGCGATCAGGATAGCAGATACCTTGGTGAACTTCCTGGTATACTCTCCCAGGTCATCCTGACTATGCATCTGCTTTTTCTGGTAGTCCTCTGCAAGGTATTGGATGTCAGCTCGACAATAGCAGTTAGTACCTTCACATCCGGGGTATAACTTTTTAACCACGGTGACAAAGTTGTCCCAGTCCGCTGCTATCACAGACGCTTCCGGAAGCATTTCCCAAACTTCCACTTCGTCAAGATCTGCATAACAAAGGGCAGCTTTGATCTTTCCTGCCTCATCGAGACCTGCTTGGTCGCCGAGGAGGTCGATGTCTTCTAGATAGCAGGGAAGCTGAGACGGCGTCTTGCCGTTGAACTTGGGGGCATTCGGGGTGCCTCGAAGGGGCATAAGGATTGGTTGAGTGTTAGCCATCGGTGCGATAGGAACAGGTCAGATGGGTGGTAAGGGTCGGATGGAAGGTCGTGGCACAGGTAGCAGGGAGAACTGAGGTGGGAGCGATGAAGTTGTTGGATGGGCGGTGGATTGAGCAGGAAGGGGTGGATAGTCGGTGACGTTGAAGAGGAAGGCTAGCGACAGTGACAGAGTGTGTTCTGACGGTGCTGGGGACGACGATGAAGGCTCCCGTGATGAAAGGGAGGAAAGAGGAGATGAGTCCCAGGATCTGGAATCGAGCAGCATTAAAGGTGAAAGTGGGACTGACTCGAGGGATCAATCTTCTTGTGAAGAAGGGTTCTGGCGTGGTGTCGAATGTGTGAATGCACCAGGAAAGAAGGGCGAATCTACGATGGAAGGATCTGTGACGTAACGAGGATTTGCGGATCCGATTAGGTTGTGACACGCTTGTTCCGGGGTTACCGGAATAAGAAGCTCCAAGTCTTCGGACATGTGAAGTCAGCGGAAGTCAGCGAGAAGCTCTTCGAGTTCTTGACGCTGAGGTGTAGGTTGAAGTGTCCTTCTCGACAACCCTGTAGAACCCCTTGCGGTGGGCTCCAGTTGTAAGAATGATATCTAGGTCAGAGACCTAAGAGGGGGGATGGTATAGGGTCGAGTAAACTCGTCCCAAGGGATCCTAGAGTAGGGTTGTTAGTAGGGAAGGGTTTGCTGCGACTGACCTCAGCGGAATAACAGAGTCCTGTTAATTCCACAGTATGCAGGACTGAGGGATAGCGAGTCCAGAACAGACGAGGACGAAGGTGAAGAAAAGCGACCGAGGATGAGAGCCTTACAGACAAAGACAAAAGACTAACCGACCAAGGATGTGGGCCGGTGACGAATACAAGAATGCTAACCAGTCAAGGACGAGGACCAGCGACGACGATGACGATGAAGAGAATCCGAATGTGAGTCTTAGATGCGAGGGATCAAGGCAGGGTGTGCAAGATGGTTATTCAGATCCAGGTACAAACTTTTTATAGTCCGGGCATTCCCAAGACTCGGTAACTACATATCCAAGGAAGTGCTCCATAGATCTAATATTATCGTTCGGTGGCAGAGGCTAACTCAAAAAGAAGTTCAAAAAGGTAAATGAAGGCACATGACAATGAATTTAGGGGAAGGAAGGACAAATAAGGACAAAGGGATTCAAGACGGCGTTTAAGGGACAAGGAATCGAGTAAGTAGAATCCGGTTAGAGTCCAGTACCGGTACGGTTAGATGAACAAGACAGGACGAACAGGAATGCTTTAGGAACGTTGCGGCTCACCTCAGACTGGAACAGATGGACATGGACACGACAGATGACACTAGTAGGGTACCTAGACAGAGGGAAAAAGGGGGGTTTCGATTGTAGGGAGCCGGAGACTCCTACAACGGACTCACTAGCTGAAGAAGAGGTGAGTTAGTACAACTGGCACAAACACAAGACAGATGACGTACCTAGGCTGCCCAGACCATCCAGCAATCACTCCAGATGTCCCATTGAGCCTGTAGACCCACCATGTCGCCGAGGACGACTCAAATCACATCCTAGAAGACTTAATCAAGCCTGAGCGAAGAAATCAACTTACCAAGTCAGACAATCACATCAAGGCCAAATCAGGCAAGCCGGAGCAACCAAATATGTTGCATATGGTGTACAGAGGCTGAGGAAGTGAGCTGGAGGCACCAGATGCG
>JBBPQN010000325.1:0-18203 GCA_038092575.1 Boletus subluridellus | reverse complement strand
CTTCATCTGTCACCAGAAGGGATGTTGCACCACCAACCATCCTCGCCCCCCCCATAACAACAACCCTCCTCATAACAACAATGGGCCCCCACGTCCCCCTAGGAACCCCCAGAGGGTCAGAGCCACCTCCACCACTCCTACTCCAGATCCAGTCGCAGCTTACGTCGCTAACCTTGGAGGAAGGAATATTCCCAAGGAGGATATCCTACAAGTCTCAAGATGTGCTATGAGGAACAACCAGAGGAAGAAGGAGAAACGGTGGCGGCCACTAAGATAGAAGCAGCCAAGGATTTTTGAAATGGAGGAAAGTCTCAACGTCTTCTCCTCCCCTCATCACAGCTCCTGTATTTGTATCAGATTCGCATGCACAGTCAATCCAAATCCCCCTTTCTCTCTATATGCATGCAGGAGCAGAAATCATTGATGTTACCACTCTCATTGACAGTGGAGCAACTGGATGCTTCATCGATCAAGACTTCATCTCGAGACATCACATTCCCACCTCTCGACTCCTTAAACCACTAAAGGCTTGAAACATGGATGGAACCACCAACAAAGAAGGGATTATCTGACACCAGGTGTCCCTCACTCTCTGAGTAGGAGAGATCGAAGAAGAGTGAAAGTTGATGGTCATTAACTGCGGATCCGAGAACACTATCCTTGGCCTTCCTTGGCTTAAAGACCTCAACCCCATTATCGACTGGACAAATGGACAAGTCACCATCCCGGATTGACTCCCTACTCCCCATCATGATTTCCCAGAAGCAACCACCCAGCAATACCTTGTCCAATACTTAGACATGGACCCAGACCTTTGCATCACCCAGATGTGGAAGAAACAACTCGATCACTCCCTGTCCATTTCAAAAACCACCACTGCAACGGAGATCACCTCAAAAGCTGAGAAAGTAGAGAAGAAACTTCTGCAGCAATACTCTGCCTTCCAAGATGTATTCAAAAAGAAGGTTGTTGATGAGCTACCCCCCTCTTGATCTTTTGATCACACCATCAACCTCAAAGAGAGCTTCACCCCAAAGGTTGCTAAAGCCTATCCTCTCAACCCAAAGGAACTTGAGGCCTATAGGGCCTTTGTCAACAAACATGTCAAATCTGGGAAGATAACCCCATTGAAATCACTGCAGGCTTCCCCCTTCTTTTTCGTCCTGAAGAAGGATGGGTCAGTTTGTCCCTGCCAGGACTATTGGTACCTTAATGAACATACTATCAAAAACGCCTACCCCCTCCCCCTCATATCCAATCTCATGGACAAACTAAAGGGATCCCGTCTCTTCATGAAGATGGACATCTGATGGGGGTATAACAATGTGCTAATCAAGCCCGAAGACCTCTGGAAAGCAGCCTTTATCACCCCTTTCAGCATCTTTGAACTAACAGTAATGTTCTTCGGGCTCTGCAATTCACCCACCACCTTCCAGGCCCTCATGGGCCACCTCTTTGGAGACATGATGGCAGAAGGATGGCTTATTATCTATATGGACGACATCCTCATCCATTCCTCCTCCCCCACTGTTCATGAGGAACGAATGAAATGTGTCCTCAAACGACTCCAGGAGCATAAACTCTTCCTCAAACTTGAGAAGTGTTCCTTTGATGTCAATGAAGTGGAGTACTTAGGAATGATCATGCAAGAAGGGTAGGTAAAGATGGACCCAGTCAAGCTGAGTGCCATTGATGACTGGAAACCCCCAACCTCTGTTAAAGCTGTTATGATATACTATATTTTCAAACTTTTTAACTTAGTACATTCACACATCTACTTCACATCCTTCAGACTTCGAAGTCACATGATGTGCATGTGACCGTGGGAAACTACACATGACCTATGGTCTAGACAAACACGTTACACACACACCTTACTAATTTCTGTTCTTTCTTTCTCATCATCAACTTCTTTCTCTCACAATGTCTTCTCTCATCTATCTATATTCAGTAATCTTTCTCATGAACCCTATGGTCCGTGCACCCACCTGTAACATATATAAAGTAGCTGTAGTTGACTGGACTCCCCAGTCTAATCCATTTGTTTGCTGCGACCTATGTCCTTGCGGCTGAATTAAGAAAGACACCTATTTCTCATCTCTAACCTCTGTTTACTCTCTCATCTTGGGTTTGGTGTAGCCTTGACGAGTCCCCGCCAGTGATTGTTCGAGTTATCTCACAACAAAAGCAGTCTGGTCATTCATAGGGTTCTGTAACTTCTATAGGAAGTTTATCCTGGACTTCTCGACCTTAGCCTGCCCCCTCATCGAATTAACAAAGAAAAATGCCCCCTGGGAGTGGAGGGAACCCCAACAGACCGCCTTCCTTGCTATTAAGGGAGCCTTCACCAAACAACCAGTCCTACACCTCCCCGATGTCCTCTCTCCCTTCTTTGTCATGACCGACACATTCCTCATGGCCACAGGGGCTGTCTGTTAAGTCTGGGTAAACTCTGAGGGGAGAGCGAACTCTGGAATGCCGGAGTTGTCTAGCGGATGGGACTTGGCTTCACTGTGTGTGGTGCGCCCTTGTTAGGAGTCCTGTTGTCCCGGAATTTACTGAGGGTCAGAGGTAGACTTAAGATGTACTAGACGTCAAGTCGAGCGGAGGGTACAGAGAAGAGTCTTTGAGACTCAAGCAGAGAGAAGGAGTTAAACTAACTTGATATTTGAACTGAAGGGAAATACAGGAGTTGCGGAGGTTTATATACTACGGAGTCCTAGGGGATTACTAACAGAGTGGAGCTGGTTTGTAAGTAAGGAGTTGGAGGTAAGATAAAGCTGGAGCTGTGTTCCTAAGTGGAACACAGGTTCGGTGGATGCTAAGAAGCAGAACTAATACTAATGCGGAGGAATGGAGGTAATGGAAGATGTATGTAAGTAGGGTCATAAGTATGGACAAGGTCCAGGGGTCAGAGGTTGCATCTCAAATGAGAACACACCAGAGTTCGTAGGTACAAGAAGCAGAGTTGGTCCAGAGGACTGGGGTTGGACTTACTGGATTTCTGGGATATGACACTGTCCTCATGCAAAAGGACACCAATGGTGACCTCCACCCCTGCACTCATCTCTCCCAGACCCTCTCTCCAGCTGAGAGAAATTATGACATCTATGATCACGAACTCCTCGCCGTCATCCATGCCCTCAAAGAATGGTGACACTACCTCTTGGGCACCTCCCACCCCATTACGATCCTCACGGACCACAAGAATTTGACTTATTTCAAACAGCCCAGGAAGCTGTCTCATCGCCAGGCCAGATGGTTGATGTT
Organism: Boletus subluridellus; assembly: GCA_038092575.1. Taxonomy (NCBI): domain Eukaryota; kingdom Fungi; phylum Basidiomycota; class Agaricomycetes; order Boletales; family Boletaceae; genus Boletus; species Boletus subluridellus. Next base: position 14,933 of record JBBPQN010000325.1, on the reverse strand, counting down.
CCTACAGGACTTTGACCTGACCTTCCACCATCTCCCTGGCACCCAGATGGGCCCAGCAGACGCCCTCTCCAGAAAGGATGATGTCGCAACCACCAGTGATAACCAGGATGTCACCCTCCTCTCTCCCGACCTCTTCGTTCAATCAATCAATGCAGCTCTAGCTGACAAGATTGCATCCTCTTCCCCCACTGACCCCCTCGTGCTCAATGCTGTTAAAGCTCTTGCTGATGGTTCCTCTCTCTTCCCCCGAGCAGCCCAGATGGACTGGACCTACGACCACCCCCACCTGTACTACAGGAATAGGCTCTTCATCCCCAAGCTGGCCCAGTGGGATCTCACCCATTCCATTTATGAAAGCGAAGCCAGGGGACTGTTGCGAGATGATCTCGAGCAAACACTGGCAGGACTCTTCTTGAGCTACACCAAACTTTACTGGGCAATAGAGAAGCAGAGAGTTTAAAAGATAAGAGGCAGGCCTTCCTTAATCAACTCGCAAGGACATAGGTCATGTTGAAATAGCGCATGTATTGGCTAGAGTTATGCAAAGCATACTTACCTGCTGACTAAGTGAAGTAACTGTGAACGTAGTGGTTGGGGATCAAGAAGTGATTGGTACTCAGCTCAGCTGAGTTTGTACTTAAGTACAGTGAATGTGTGAACAATTATACGAGTATGGTAAATACTACTCCTATCGTTCAACACTCCCCCTGGTCTAATATACTGTAGTATTGTAAGACCGAAGTAAAGAATCAATTGCACAATCCAGAAGGAAAGGCGAGGTTATGAAACTCCAAACCAAGCTGTGGGTGAAATTTCTCGAACTTGACATGTCCAAGGTTCTTGGTGAACATATCGGCTGGATTATCATCTCCAGGGATATAAAACAATTCTACCTGCTTGAAAGTCATCACTGCATCACGTACATAGTGGTACTTGATGAGGATGTGTTTGGATCGTTTCTCAGTGACTGGGTTTTCTGCAATGAAGAGAGAACCTTGGTTGTCACCACAGATGGGAATAGGATTTAGCTTGTGCCCGATTTCCTCAAGCATTTGCTTTATCCAGATGACTTGGCAAGAACAATCACTCAAAGCCATATACTCTGCTTCTGTAGAAGACAGTGCAGTAGTCTTTTGTAGATGGGAATTCCAAAGGAAAACCCCATTCGCAAGCTTAAGGTAAAAACCTGTCTGCGAGTGACCAGTGATTTTATCCTGACCCCAGTCTGAGTCAGTGCAGGCAATTAAGCCTTTGCCAGATGATCCATCATAAATCAGAGAGTAATCTGATGTGCCAAGTAAATATTGGCAAATGTAAAGGGCCTTTTCAAGGTGATCCTTTGATGGATTGGCTGATTGGCAGGCCAACTGTGTGACAGCATAGGCAATATCAGGCCTAGTCCCAATCATAAGATACAATAATGACCCAATGACTGTTTGGAAACAAGTCCTAAGTTCTGGGTTTACCAGCAGGTCATTCTTCTCTGGGTAATATCCCTGGGGTAGAGGAGTCCGAGCAGGCTTTGTGTTGATCATTCCGCAGCACTCAAGGACTTTGTCAAGATAATTCCACTGGTCAATATATATGCGGTGACCTTCTCAACATATGTTCATTTGGAGGAATTCATGTGGTTCCCCGAGATTTCGACATTCCCACTTTTTCATAAAAGCAGCCTTAAGTTTTTCAACTAGGCTCTTGCTGGGTCCACAGAATAATGCGTCGTCGACATAGATGATAGCGAGTACTATTTCATTTCCTCACTTGTACACAAAGAGACCAGCATCTGTTTGAAGCCATTCAAATCCAAGTTCCTTCATGGATTTGTCTAGTGCACGCCACCAGGTAATACCGGCTTGCTTTAATCCGTAGATCACACATAGAAGTCTTAGTACTTTGTTGCCTTTGTGTTTAGGTGGCAACAAACCTTCAGGAAACTCCATATAGAGTTCCTCTTCTAGGACTCCGTAGAGATAAGCAGATCGGACATCTAGTCCAGATATATGCCACTTTCCTAGGGCTGCTAAAGCTAGCATATATCGCACAGTTTCAAATCTGACAACCGGCGAGAATATTTGATCATAGTCTAGACCTTCCACTTGGGAGAAGCCTTTAGCGACTAGTGTTGGAAATATGGTTTACTTCTTTTATATTTCTTTATACCATATTATCCTTTCATTATGCTACTCATATTCTTTGGTTGCACATGATCATTTGACATGTGACACAGGCTAGACTCATACGTCATACGCCTAGACCTATGATGTCATATGATGACTTCATACCCTCAACCTGGGTCTAGATGGCAGTATTCTTACTACATCATTACTAATATCCTTGGCAGTATTCTTACTACATCATTACTAATATCCTTGGCAGTCTTCTGACTACAACGGATATGGTAAACCCTTGACCCAGGGTACAAGGGTTTCCCACATCACCTGTCAAGGTACAGGGTTGACACCTTATATGGTAGATCATACGATGATTTAACTACCAATGGGGGCCCACGGGCTAAGAGCTATCTCATTATATCTTTTAGACTCAGTTCTAACCTTATATGATTCATGTATAAGTAGAGAGCCCTTCAGGCTCTATAATTCTTAAGCTCTTTCATTTGTTTCTTCACCTCTCCAAGTCTAAACCTGGAAAGCTTCATTGGCTCTTGTTCAACACCAGTTCACTAGCCTCTTATCTTCAAGACATCTCCCTCTCAAACCACTAGTACCCTCATCAGTGTGTGTCTCTCTCACATCACCACACTTCCTAGCTGTTCTCTGCACCATCGGGACCATGTCATTCCGATAGGTTATGATTCCCGCATAAAGCAGATCATAGCGATACTGTTCTGCCATTTCGACAACGACACTGTTCTGCCATATCATCACTATGTTTCCAAGGCTTAATGCACAGGAGAACATGGTTCATTTGGCCCTATACTGGGTAGTTGCGTTGTTGCTGCTCATCACCTCGATTTATTTTCGAGAGACCTATCTAGCCTCTTTGGCTGCGATATGGTTGAGCGGTGCTTCTTGGATTTTACTCTTTCGATTCCTCTCTGACACTAGATTGGTCACACTAACATGGGGCACTTATATGTACGACCACACTCTACGCTTTGGGTTGGAAATAGCTCCTTCCACCCAATTAAGACGTGAGTTTGAGGCTCGACAAGCTTTTTTAGAAGAAGTCCAAGGCAGGCACAACCAACTATGCTCTAACACTGGTGACGTTGCCGCTGCACTATCTTCTCGTACACCGTGCACTTGCACGAGACACCATAGGCCTGGACATTGCATCCACTGCCACAGGCATTCCCATAGACCAATCAGTGGTCATTCCAGGTCTGTACCTCGCAGATCTTGATCCAACACCATTCCCCCTCCATATCAACAATCCCGTGGTTCTTCACAACCACCGATCTATTCTACTGCCACAATGCCAAGAACCCCCAGAACTCCATTAGACTGGGAGTTACTGCCACATCCTTCCAACCCTGCTACTCGAGTCAGATATGTTGACAACACTATCGGCATCAACCCCACCGTTACTCCACAATTCACACCTACCCTCATTGCTGGAAGCCCCAGACAACAAGGAGAACCTTTAGAACCAGGCGAGATTGCACCTCCATTTGATCCTGAGATCCACTTCATCCTAGAACGAGATAATCACGAAAATCCACATCTAGGAGTGGATCAAGATGGAGACGATGAGCAATCTAGAGGGCGAACATCTGTTCGAAGACATCATGTTCCTACCTGATCTCGATGACGGGATCATGCTCCACGTGTTCCAATGGCGAAGGCCAATCCGCCACAGAACCTCCATTACAGCAAAGTCTTAGGTTGCAACGACACCAGTGCAATAATGACCTTCGACATCGTTCCCAGCCACTTCGTTCAGAACCAACTGAGTTGCGCTCTTCACCAGAGAGCAGCAATGATCATGGAAACAGCCAGACATGCACACATCATGCAAATTGACTTACACAGTCACGGCTTTCCTCTCGGGTATAGATTACCCGAAGACACTTGGCATGACATGGTTATGACGACTTGCTATTATGGAGAGACACTGAACATGATGTATGAAGGTGCTGGATATGCCTTTCCATCTGCCACATTCCACACGACACCTCTGTGCCCCGTCCACAACCTCGGATGGGAGATCCTTAATCAGGATTTTATTTCATATGACAAGGACTTCTGACTTCAGGTCAAGGCTCTCAAGCCCAATCTCTATTTCTCAGATGCAGCATTAGAAATTGCTGACAATCTTCCAGGCCCCCTTGGCTTTATGCCACCCAACTTATGCCACTTTGGCTTAGCTGGAGACGAGGCTGGAGATTCAATTCCAGAAGGAGATTCCGTTGTACTCAGAGATTACGATGAGGCCATCATCGACCGTTGTCTTTGGGATGTTCCTACACAGAGGGCATGGAATATCAAGGCAGATGAGTACATGAGAACAGCTTTTATCTTCCCTCGACTAAGTTATTGGAAAGATTACTTACGTGTTGTCAATCATCTAGAAGCTCACTACGATCCTCTGGAATATACCAATTTGATATCCTTGTTTATATGAGAGGCGGATATCCTTCGCTCTACTCCAGATCAAGTACAGGCTGTCATAGTCCAATATCAGGACTTGATAGAAATTTGCCGCCATGTACTTGAGCGCCGAAGAATCAGAGAGCTATGACAACAAGCGAGATGGATGGCTCGTATACCAGGCAGCAATACAACCGAATTGGAATGACTTTCTAGAGCAGCCAATGAAATACTGGCCCATCCCGGTGTGGTTAGGCGGTCACTACGCTGAACCAATAGGTGATGACTCTCAATATTACAAACTTCCTTTCTCTTTAAGATTTGTGCATTCATCTTTCTTATGTATTGATCTCTCATCTGGTTGGTTTTATTCACCATACTTTAGCCATTCAAAGTGTTACTATAGATTAGCTTTGGATGAGGACGAAGAAGATGAGGATCTCGACAATCCTCATTTTTTCAAACAACTTTATTTTGTTGATTTCAAAAAATGTGCTCATCTTCCGTTACCACTTTGGTATCAAGAGGAATTCTGTATTCCAGATTCTCCTTCATATTCTTACGACCAGGTCTGGCATGACCAAGGTCTTTATCATTTCACCCTTTGGTTGAAGAGAGAGGAGGAAGCTTACATCACATCCACTGTGGACTGGTTCAGTCGGCAAGACTCAATGGCCCCAAAAGCCATAGAAGTCGTTACCTGGGATTGGGGGAATACAGATCAGATAGGAATCATGGGAAACACGGTTTCATCTCATTCTTTTTCTCGTGTCTCTAATGGTCCAGGACAAAGTGCTGATCATACACTTTTGTTCTCATTTGAAGCAGATCTTTTAGACTTGTTCTAAAGACACTTCAAACATGTCAGCAATCAAAATCAATTCAAACATTACCTCTAAAATCCAATGTCTTACTGGATCTGCAAATTACTTTAACTGGGCCATGGAACTTTGAGATGTTCTCGCCATACTCAAATGGTGGAACATAGTCTTAGGTGTTACAACCTACGTGCAACAGCCAGATGCTCAAGTGCAGGCAGACTTTGAGGAAAAGGATCGTCAAGCCCAAGCTACCATCAGTCTTTATGTGCAGGTGCACATGAGAGTACATCAAAAGCATGTTTACATTGCTAGGGGTGTTGCACCTAACATCATCACTCACCCCTCTTTAGCCAAAGATTTCTGGGACAAACTCCAGACTCTTTACCAACCTCAAGGAGTGTCAGGACAATTCTGGTCCTTTCAGGAAGCACTCAGGTACCGGTTCCAGGAGAACCAAGACATCAATGAGCAGATTTCAATTCTGACTCAATTGTTTCAACACATGGCCTCAACAGGCCTTGTTATACCTGCTCGCTACAGGGCATGATTATGCTCAATGCCCTTCCTCGCTCCTTTGAAAGCAGCATATCTCTTCTTGTCCAAACCCTTCCTGCTCATGAATTCACTATTGACAATATCACATCAAAGATCATGGCAGAGACCAACCTTCATCACACACAAAGAGGACATTCAACTGCATCCTCTTCTTCCCTTCTTAACCGGATATCTGCACTGGATACAGATTCCAAGGCAAATTATACCAACACGGTTTGATGTGCTCCTCCTACCTCCTCTTCCAAGTGTACCAACTGTGGAAAGACTGGTCATACCTGTGATCAGTGTTGGAGCTTACATGGTAAGCCCAACAGCTCTGGTTCTGGAAACCAGAAGCGCAACTTGGCAGCTGCTACACACGGCGGTAAGACCAAAGGAGGAAAGAGAATCGGCTTCCAAGCCAGGAAAGCCAGTAAGAAAGGGAAAGGCAAAGCCAGAGCTCATGAGCTCAATGGAGATGACGAAGACTTTGAGGGTTATTCCCACAGGGTTATCGGGACAGAAGAAGACGAACACATGCTCATCTCGGACGAATCTGGTCCTTTAAATGAAGAGTCCATTCACCAACACTGGGAACAGGACAGACTAGATTGCGTCAAAGACAATGGAATGCAAATGGACGATGATCATTTCTCAGACGTAACTGTCACCCCTTTTGTTGTCAAATCACAGCCCTTTCGTGCCCACTTCCACCATGAGGCTCCCCTCTGAGTGTGAAGCGAGACCAACCCAATTAGGGAGCACATTGGCAATTGCCACATCCCGAGAAGTCAATGGCTTCTATGGAGACCTTCGGAGAAATCCAGATGGTTCATGGAAAGGAGGCTTAGATTCTACAGACATCAATGTATGGGATGGTTCCAAATCCTTCCCTGGCTATGTAGACGAGGAATGTGATTTTGATTTTAACTGGTATACCAGGCTGGCACCAATGATCTCTTTGATTGTCGAGATCTCTTCAGAGATTCAATCTTCCATTGGAGAACATTTGACCTTTCACTGTGACCACTGGATGATTGATAGTGGATCTACGCACCACATCACTCCCTTTTGTGAGGACTTCATCAGTCTTGATGATCGTACACTAATGGCATCTATGGCGAATGGTTCTACCATGGAGATGTCCGGACCAGGACACGTGATACTTGGAACCTACCCCTTTCCAAACAAGAAAGCACATCGACTCTTACTTTCCAGAGTTTGGTTCACTCCGAAAGCAGCACATTGCCTTCTCTTTGTTATCAGCTTGACACAGCAAGGATACAGAGCAACTACCACAGATAAGGAGACCAAAATATGGAACAATAGTGGAGACTTGGTAATATGCACTACTGCACTGTTGCCTTGCAAGGAACTTCACTGGTTTCAGTCGATCCAGATTAAACAGCAAAATGAAGTACACTCCCTCTCCCTTCAGGATATCAACGACTACGACTTGTGGCACCTGCATTATGGACATCCCGGACATCAGATATTACGACATATCGGGACTAAATGCCTTGGTGCACCTTCGATCTTATCTCCTACCACCACTGGCACCATTTGTAAAGGCTGCCAATTGGGCAAGAAGCACGAACACCCTTTTCCACCATCGGAAAAATGCACTAGTCGTGTCTTAGGGCTCATTCACAGCGATTTATGCGAAATGCCAATGCAATCTCGCAATCATAATAAATGGTTTATGACCTTTTTAGATGATTACTCTGGTTATTAAAGCACAAGTCAGACACTCTAGAAGCGTTCAAACACTTGGTTATTTGGGCAGAGACCCAAACTGGTTATTCACTCCTATCCCTACGTTCGTACCGAGGGGGGGGATACACGAGTTCTTTGTTTTGCTCGTTCCTTCACTCTAAAGGAATAGATCACCAGCAAACAGTTCCTCGTACCCCTCAGCAAAATGGTCAAGCAGAACGACTTAATAGGACCCTTATGGAGAAAGCAGAGGCTATGCGCCATCATGCTTGCCTACCTCCTTCCTTTTGGCAGGATGCTGTAGAGACTGTGGTTCACATCTACAACCAACAACCAATGCGTCGCCATGATTGGACTACTCCTATTGTCCTATGGAATGGCAACAAACCAGATATATCATACTTCAAGGTTTTTGGCTGTAAAGCCTTCGTCTTCATTTCTAAAGAAGATAGACCAGACAAGCTTCACCCCAAGGCTGAGGAAATGATCTTTATAGGCTACGAATCTGGAACCAAAGAATATCGGTTCTGGAGCACCAGTCGAAGAAGAGTAGTGATCTCTTCGACAGCCACATTTGACGAGTTTAGATTTCCAAATTGTTCTGAGGAGAAAAACAGACCTTTGTCCACAATCGAAGTCCCAACACTTGACAATCAAGAATACGACTCGAGACCACCCTTCATCGCACCGCCTAGTGAGGACACTCCAACAGCAATGATACCAATACATATACCGGAAGATCTGATTCCCCTAGATCCTCCAGGAGGTTATCAACAGCGACCTCCTTCTCCATCGTCACACACTTCAGATGACGAGGACACGCAACCACCACCACCTCCTCAATTTCAGCATAGGCGAGACTCAGATGTCTCTATGGATTCTCCAGGTTCGGTCAAACCAGAGATACCATATCGTCAGGAGCATAGACCTCCATTATCGAAGCAATCATTTCGTCCTCTGAAACCCTCTCCACCAAAGCCCACTACTGGTAGACGGCAAAGGGGAGATTCATCTTCAGATGGAGACGATAGACCACTATTCCAGAATTGCTCGCAACAACATCCTATTGATAGAATACAGGATCAATGGCATCGCATACCCAGCACACCATTAGGCAAAGATCGTGGTCGTGGCCCTCATCCTTTATCTCGACCAATTCCTATTCCCAGACAGAATGCACCTGAGGCACAACAAAGACCTCAATGGGAAAGGAGACCCCAAATAATCCCTGACAATGCTTATGGAAACAGACCAGTGATTGACATCGAAAGGGATATTCGAGAAGGACGAGATGCCACACAAGCTTCACTACCACCAATTCTAGAACCAAGATCAGAAGGTACACCGGCACAGCTGAGACCTACAAATGAGGATGATTTAGGTGATCTTTATTCCACAAAATTCTACTCCGTTCTATTAAATGCAGTGGACGCTATGGACATACCCAAGCATTTCTGGGACATAGCAAAATTCCTGAGAGAAGAACAGGATAAGTGGAAATCAGCGTGTAAAGAGGAATTTAAATCCCTTTTAGACAGGAAAGTCTGGGATCTAGCAGATCTACCACCGGGTCATACTCCCATTAAAGGAAGATGGGTCTTTGTCAAGAAAAGCAATGGCCATAACAAGGCACACTTCATTGCTAAAGGTTTTACCCAAGTATTTGGGATAGACTTCGAAGAAACCTTCACCCCAGTAGCCCAGTTTGAAACCATACAGCTTCTCCTAGCTCTAGCAGCTTTAGAAGATTGGGAAATCACAGCACTAGACGTCAAAACCGCATTCTTATTTGGAGAGCTTGACGAGGAGATTTACATGGAACAAGTTGAAGGTTTCATTGCAAAAGGACAAGAGAAGAAGGTTTGTAGACTGAAGAGAGCCATTTATGGGCTCAAGCAAGCAGCCTTGCAGTGGAACAAGGCACTGCACAAGACACTCATTGAATTCAGGTTCAAATGTTCATTATCTGACCCAGGTGTCTACATTCACTTCCACAACAACAACATTGTCGTCATAGTCATTTATGTCGACGACGCACTTTTCATGGGTAGCTCACGCTCCTATACCCTGTTGAAGAAACAGGAGTTCATGAAGCGATGGGAGTCTAGGGACTTAGGCGATGCTAGCAAGTATCTAGGCATGCGCATCACCAGAGATCGCAAGACGAAGACTCTGAGGCTGGATCAAATTGTTTATGCAAACAAGCTAGTCAAGAGATTCAAGCTTGAAAATGCTAAACCAGCTCATACACCACTTCCAAGTGGTTATATCCCTACTCCATCTACAGGCGAACCAAAAGCTTCACTCCACAGCCAGCACCAATCGGTTATTGGTTCACTATTGTTCATCATGCTTGGAACAAGACCTGACCTTGCCTACTCTGTTATCAAGATGTCACAGTTCTCTGCTAATCCAATGCAGGAACATCTAGACAAAGCGCTGCATATATGCCGCTACCTGGCTAGTACCAGAGACCTCTGTCTAGAGTATAAAGGAGCCAGCAATGCTGGTTTCCTAACTTACAGTGACACTGATTGGGCAGGAGACCCGGAGACCAGAAGGTCTACCACAGGTTATGCAATATTCCTTGCAGACGGCATAGTTAGTTGGCTATCATGCCGACAGCAGAAAGTGACCTTGTCAAGCACAGAAGCTGAATATGTTGGTATGACTGAGGCTGCTAAACAAATCCATTGGATCTGGTGTAAGAATAATAACTAGGTCAGAGACCTAAGAGGGGGTATGATATAGGGTTGAGTAAACTCATCCCAAGGGGTCCTAGAGTAGGGTTGTTAGTAGGGAAGGGTTTGCTGTGACTGACCTCAGCGGAATAACAGAGTCCTGTTAATTCCGCAGTACACAGGACTGAGGGATAGTGAGTCCGGAACGGACGAGGATGAAGGTGAAGAAAAGTGACTGAGGAGGAGGGCCTTACAGACGAAGACAAAAGACTAACCGACCAAGGATGTGGGCCAGTGACGAATACAAGAATGCTAACCGGTCAAGGATGAGGACCGGAGATGATGACAACGATGAAGAGAATCTGAATGTGAGACTTAGATGCGAGGGATCAAGGCAGGGTGCACAAGATGGTTATTCAGATCCAGGTACAAACTTTTTATAGTCTGGGCATTCCCAAGACTCGGTAACTACGTATCCAAGGAAGCGCTCCATAGATCTAATATTATCGTTCGGTGGCAGAGGCTAACTCAAAAAGAAGTTTGAAAAGGTAAATGAAGGCACATGACAACGAATTTAGGGGAAGGAAGGACGAATAAGGACAAAGGGATTCAAGATGGCGTTTAAGGGACACGGAATCAAGTAGGTAGAATCCAGTTAGAGTCCGGTGCCGGTACAGTTAGACGAACAAGACAGGACGAACAGGAATGCTTTAGGAATGTTGCGGCTCACCTTGGACTGGAACAGATGGACATGGACACGACAGACGACGCTAGTAGGGTACCTAGACAGAGGGGAAAAGGGAGGTTTCGACTGTAGGGAGCCGGAGGCTCCTACAGTGATGCTTCCCACACCTTTCTCTCTCAACCACCTCGCCACCACTGTGCTCGACTCCAACCACTTTTACTTGTCCTTCTCTCCACACCCTTTGATGTCTCGTCGTGGATCCTCTAGTCGCCATCCCTCGCTATCAAAATGTGTCAAGTCCCATGGATTCAATGGACCAATGCGCACATCCACTATTCTGACTGCTGCAAAGCAGCATGAGTGTCTTAGAGATTTCCACGCAAAGCGCAAAGCTGATGCACAGGGTTTGTCCACTCTTGTGTTTGTCTTCTTGTCTGACAAACTTTTATAGGCCTCTCGTTTCATGATCAAGCTCAGGTCAATCAAATGTTTGCTGATGACGGTGTCGCTTACGACAATGACCTTCTGTTTGCTCCCCCGCCAGGTGAAGAGGCGTTTGACCTCAGCCACGAAGGTGGGGAGCATGAGGCTTTCGTTGGTCTTGCCAAACAAATCGAAGCTATTGGTGGGCGGTGAGTTTACGTTTCTATCGTCAGTGTGTACATTGGCTCAGTTCAATCCTAGCTGCTATGTTGATTCTTGCTTGCGGACTGATCAGATTGAAATCCAGACTAGCCAGTGGGCACTACAAATGGACTGTCTCGTTGATGCCTATCTCGAATACCGCTCGCAGGATCCTGGTGATGGAATGCCTACACTCTCTCCTTCTGTACCTCCCTCTGAGGACATTGCAAGTGCCACCTTCATACTCTCAGATATTGAGTTGGTTGACATCTTTGGTAAGACACCTTTCAATATGCCAAGCTTCTGTCTCTGAATTCCATTGTCTCAGGTCGACACCGCATGTCCCTTAGTCCATCCTCTCATCATATATATCCAAATGAAATCTTAATTTGCCATGGCTATCTCGGGTGCTCTCCAGTTTATCCTTCTGTCGCCATTTCAATATGTACACTTGCCGTTTTCCGTCAACAACATCGCGTATGTCCCTGTTTCGGTATCCAGGCGCAAGCAAAAGCTTTATGTCATCTTCATTGTGTACGTTGTCATATAGTTTGTTCATTTATGGAATCTCATCCATTTCAGATACCCTATCGTCCCTATCTGTCAACCCAACTTTCAAATGCATTCGATGTATACCTGGATATCCTCGACCACGTAGATTGTCGGCTCAAGCATGAGCTCCAACGGGATGGGCCTACCTGGCAGTTGGAGAATGAGTGCCCTGCATGCTTTTACAAGCTTCAGGATGAACCTTCATTGGATTTCAGTTGGCTGGCTTGTGTTGATGGGAACAACAGCTTGAAGCGTTGGAACCCGACAACCTATGGATCTGTATCTTGTGAAGACTCCTGTCCCCCACGGTCGGATCTGTGGCTTTCTGTTGATGAAGTTGATAAATTTGCTGGCAACGTACACGACGCTCAGGTAAGTATGGTTGCCGTTAAGTCAGTGGCTGTAATTGACTTGTCCTTCTATTTGTATCTAGGTCGAGGTGGCGGATGAACCATCTCATGAATGGGTTGATGAAGAAGAGTCTAGCGAGTCTATCTGTACAATGTGGTGGCGAAATGCAAGTCCTGAACAGCGAAAGAAGATGTTTGGCATTTTCAATCAATCTGGGATCTTCATTGCCTGCTGCCGGCATTGCTTCGTACTCCTTGGATGCGATATGGTCCGGAGTGGCGAGTTGTCTGTATACATAGCTGCTGTAATTATTATTCTCACTGACCCTGTTATTAGGATGAAGTATCCGCTCGCAATTGTGAACAAGCTTCTTTCTGTGTATGGACCTGACGGTGCTATTTTCTACAACATCAGCTGTGCATTCACTACGACACTCGCTAATAGCATCATCGGCGCCAAAGCCGCGCTTCTCAATACCCGAATGCTGGTGGGTGCATTTCACAGACACACACACAATCGCAAGTGCCAGCTCGATTGGCATCCACTGTATGTCCGTGGCACAGGTAATACAGAGGGTGAAGGATGTGAACATGTTTTTTCGGCATCAAACGACCTTGCAAGAGGCACACGGCATGCCACAGGATTTCATCGCCACCAGGCCATTGAACAACATTTCAGTTTTTGGAACGCGGATAAGTATGCTTTGCTTGGTATGTAAGTGAAAAAATTCCCTCACTTCGCTCCCTGACAAACGTAATCTAGGTAACTTTCTTTGGAATCATTACTGCGCTGCATCCGAAGCCATTCACACCCTATCTGCCGAGCTGCATGTTCTCAAGACTCAGCTTAACCTCACAGATGAAGACTTTCAGAGATTTCATCAGCAAGAAGGCCATTACCTCAACAGTCTGAAAAAGCTTCCCACGCAAGATCGACTGCAAATTCGGTACGTCCGCGCTCTTGACGATCTCGCTGAGAAGAAGTAAGTATCTTGCGACTTTGGACTGAATATGACTCATAATAAATCTTAGAGTCGAGTGGGATCAAGCACGTGAATCTGGGAACAATGCGCTGACAGGTATTCAGATTGGCGACTTTGCCGCCATGTCAGCAGCCATTATGAAAGCTCGAATTCGAGTTGACTCTGCATATCAAAAGCTGCAGCATGCGGAAGCGCTTGTAGCTCATATACAAGGACTCAATGGCATCGAAGATCGTTGGGAGATCAGTGGCCCAGAGTATACGTGTTGGAAGGGAGAGGCCCATATCATCAAGTATCGCACTGCCATTGATGAGTTGGAGCGTCTTGTAGTCATGCGCTTGTTCGAGCTTGCGAAGCTCGGCATGTTGGGTACTGGTAAGATCTATACCTCGATTTCTTGATCAGAGCTGACTGTCATCAGGATATAAACTTCGACAGCAAATTGCAAAAGGGCTTCAGCGTCGCTCCGAGGCCATCCGAAATGCGATCAAATGTTACAACAAGGAAGCGCAAGCCCTGGATCCTCCTCGCCCTCAAATTACGTGGAAAGATATTGTTGATTATAGCATTCTCGGCGAATTCGACCTGCTTCAACAATCACGTACTGATATTCGACAGGAGAATTGGGCGAAACCTGCATATCGCGAAGCCACAGTAAAATATTTCAGGTTGCATCGTGCTCGCGAAGAAATCACTCGTCTCGAGGTGGAAGTCCGTCGCCTGTGCACGGCCATTCATGATGAAGAACTAGAAGTGAGAGAGGCTGTTCAACACCTTATGCAAACAAATCCCCTGCTTGGCCAGGAGCTGGAATGGCAGCACCGTTATCGTCGCAGCATCAACGCACTTCTCATCTCTCATCTTAATCAAATTGAGGTATCTGCTGGTTATAGCGGTCGAAAGGGAATTGGTCGACGTAAGACTACATCTGCATCACCATTGCAACCTCTTGAAAATCCCGATGACGATGAATCACATGATGGTAAGCAAATCTATTCTAAAGTGATGTTATACTCATAGTCGTGTATACAAAGCTGTTGGTCAGGATGAACCTTCAGCTTCGACACCCAGCAACCCTGACGATCTGGAAGACGTGGAACACGAAGATGAAGAGATACTTACACGAATGATGGCTGACTATTTGTATAATCTCAGGGATGATTGAGTCTGTTTTGTTGTAGTTTTACAATCAATATTCAATGACACCGGATCATGGTGTAGCGCGTGTTGCACAACTCAGACCACTGATTTTAAAATTGAATATTTTCAATGGAGCTGGATCATGCCAGTGGTGTAGCGCGTGTTGCACGACTGAGTCAGACCGCCGACATGTTGCAACCTCGTGCCCACTGCGAGGTAGCTTTCTACAAAACCTGCCATGTCCGCTCCCTTGTCTGTTCAATGGCATGCCCACTGGTCACTCGAGCAATGGATCAT
>JBBPQN010000324.1:0-18325 GCA_038092575.1 Boletus subluridellus | reverse complement strand
ACGACAGTTGTCAAGAAACAACCAGGTAAACATACCTTATCATTTCATGCCATTGGAACATGCTGCTGATTCAGATATGGTAATACAGCCAACTTAAAGACTGCGCCAAAGGAGTAAGCACACCATTCTTCTTAATGTGATCAACATGTTTTTACCCACCGACTCCACACTGCGTTTTCTCAACCTCACGCTAAATGGTAGGACCAGCAAGAAAATTTCCAAGGGCAGACTCCAACTTAGGAAGTGGGCTGTCAGCATTGCTGATGCCAACTCTGGGCCAGCTGTTCCATTGACTGCTACAAGTACCACGTGTACCCCACCTCCAACATCCTCCACTGGGCGGACAGCAGTATCTACTGCATCATCAGCTCCTACATCACTCCGGAGTTATAAGCCCACACCTGTCAATGCTGTTGTGCCTATTGCTCCTGCAAAGAATCCAGAGACCTTGTCAGATGAAGTCTTTGCTGATGAGGTTGACGAACAGTGGAGCAAGTGGCCACACTCAGTGGGAAGGTGAGTATGGACCACCATGAGAAGCTGGACCTGGTAAGTCTCACAGTTTTTTACCACACCTTGCCACACTGAACACACATATGCCAGACTATGTCTGATTCCAACTCGTTCATAAGTGATCCTGAGGCCCTGGGGGTTGGGTCTCAGCGACCACTTCCTTCCTATGGCTCCATCACTGGGAAATAAAAAGCAGAACTTGATGTCATATATGCCAATAGTGAGCCAGAGAACAACTCTCCTCAGGCAAAGGATGTGATGGACATTGAGGACAAGGCTGCCCCCACTGAGACCATGGCCATCAACTTGAAGAGCAGGGAGCACTGTACGACGGCTTCAGTAAGTCATCCCTTTATCTACTGTCCATGGAGAAATTCCCACTCTTATGAAACTAATTTGATGTGAACACTGAAGACTTCTGTTGGAATTACCATGAGTCAGGCCCCAGGCCCTCTACCCCCACTGAAAAAGGTCAAATTGGAGATGGCTGAATCCACAATTGTCATGTCCTCCGATGCCTCCATTGATTCTCAGGCCTAGAAAAGCGGCGGAATTCAGTACAATTCTGATGGCTACCTTATTAAGGTTATCAAACACCATAATAAGTACTCTATGAAGGATCTTCCCATGCCCAGTGGCAACAACAAATGGTCATGTGGAATTATTTCAATGATCACACTGTGGTGCAGTGCCCAACCTAACATCTGGACTGTACCTGAGGAGAAGATGGCGTCGGCCCTTCAAATGATCTTCAATAGTGTTTATCCCAACATCAAGTATCATGTCACTCCAGCAGGCTCTGTCTTTGGAATTGTATGTGATCTTGATTCGATCATTCTAGATACTAATGATACAAAGGCAATCCAACAGGTTTCTGAGTGGTGGAGCAATTTCGGTTCGACTGCGCTCGCAATCATGATTGATTTCTTCTCAAAGTGTGAATCTGGCAATGACAACAACAACGCTGATGTACAAACAATGGCAGCTGACTTCCTGGAAGGCTGGAGGTTCCTCCAGGAAGACCCAGATGACTTCGTGGACATTCAAGGATGGGACACAGCGGCCCTCACAGGTGGGAAAGATCAAGCAGCCATGATTGCACTTGCTGCAGCAGCAGTGCATATGGATCATTGAATCAATAGTGTCTGAGTCACTAACATATGCAGTTGGAGCAGGCGGTGCAGTTCATCAAGGATGGTACAGTTGACATTGATCAGGTTCTCACAGATATGGCTGGAAACCCTGAAGGCAAGATGAAATTCATGCTTCCAAAGGTACTCAATCATGCAACCAGGCGCAAGACAACAGGACCATACATGTTTTCTGCAGTTAATTGGGGTGGAAACACGACTAGCTATCAGGAGGCAATTCTCAGAAGGGGTGCTGCATTTACTTGTGACATGATTGTGGCGGCATACCACACAAGGACGCATGGATTCAGCAATGATTCATCTAGTGATGAATGTGACACCATGGAGAACAGTGTTAACCCTCGCATGTTTCTTTGTAATTTTTTTCTTTGTAGCTATTTGTTCTTGTTCACTGACTCCTACTCCTACTACTACACTCTACTACAGGATTGTCGCCAATTTGCCAGTGGTGGTTTCCGAGCAATGCCAGTCTGTTGTTTCCTGATGCTCGTGGTCGGCAGCCATGCCTTTCTCCCCTCATGCCTTCTCACCAGTATCATTGTTTTGTTGTTTTTGTTGCCACTTTCCTCATTCTGCTTTCGGGCCTCCTTATTTTACTTGTTTTGTCACTATTTTCATCTACTTACTTGTCTAGATGGCACAGTGCAATTTGAGGCCACACTTGTTCTCCTTTTCAAAAGATTGCCCAAGAAAAAAAGTAAAAAAAAAGTAAAACAATACATTGAGTGGACTTGTTTTCACCTTATTCTACTTAGCAGAACTTGTCCTTATTTGAACTTATCTCAACCGGATAAGTACAAATAAGGACAAATAAGCAAACCATTATTTTCCTGATGCTCAGCAGCAGTGCTGCTTTCATCAGGGAACTCGTTCTCTGGCTCTGTCAGCTTGTCAGCTGGGCTGTGTTTGGATCCATGGGTGTTGTTCACTGTTGTCATTGTGCTATCATTGTTCTCACACTCATTTTCACTGATGATTGTTGTGATACCAGATGACTGCCAGCGAATGAGAGTACTTTTTTGGGTTGCAGCTTGTTCCACTGTAAGTCCACTGGTCCATCAATATGCACATACTCATGTAAAGCTATTTCAGTACTTACTGGAGTGGTTGCTACCCTTTGATTTCTTTCCTTGGGTGTGAGAATTGCTGTCATCACTCACATTATCATCATGTATTTGCTTCTTGATGACCTTCTCTTCAAGAGCAGCCTTTGCTGTAGACAACTATAGTGTAGTCACTAAAGAAAAAACTACAGTACTAGCAGGCTGAAATAAGCCATGCTTATGTAAGCTACTGATGTTCTCACCCATTCGAGATGAGTTTACAACATTTGCATTGTCAGTAAGCTTTGTCACACAATGAGTACTGTTGGAGAAGATTTGTTGGGGCATTGTCATATCCTGGAAATTCAGTAAGTCCAACCCCAGTCCTCTGGACCAACTCCATTTCTGTACATACAAACTCTGGTGTGTTCTTGCTATAGACGTGATCCCTGACCTTTGGACTCTGTCCATACAACTTATGATATTAGTTACATTCCATTCTCTGATCTCCATAAATACTAGTCCTGCTGCATGTTCTCCTCCAAATCTGTGTTCCACTTAGGAACACAGCTCCAGCTTTATCTTACCTCCAACTCTTTACTTATAAACCAACTCCACCTCTGTTACTAATCCTATGTACCTCCAACGTATATAAACTCTCCATACTACTCCCGTACTTCTTCAGTTCGAATATTAACATAGTTTAACTCCTTCTCTCTGCTCGAGTCTCAAAGACTCTTCTCTGTACCCTCTGCTCGACTTGACGTCTAGTATGTCTTAAGTCTATCTCCGACCCTCAGTAAATTCCAGGACAACAGGACTCCTAACAAGGGCGCACCACATATGGTGAAGCCAAGTCCCATCCATATAGACAACTCCAGCATTCTGGAGTTCATTCTCCCCTCAGAGTTTACCCGTACTTAACAGTATATTCAAACTTCCACTTGTTATGAGTCTAACCTATGGCTACACGCACTACCAGATCCCAAACCCACACCCTAGGCGCAAATCCTCTGCCATCTCCCAGATACAATCCTCTCAGTGTCTTCGGAAGCAGCCGACGTGGCCCAGAACTCATCAGCCAATTCCAGGGCTTTTCTGCCTGACACACCCCAGGCTCTGTCTCTCAAGTGTGCCCTACTCCAGAGTCCCCTACTCCAGGAGTGTGCATTGTCGAGCTTGAACTCGACGAAGATAGGAGCAAGACATCCGCCCAATCCAGTCACCACTCTGACCACAGAGCGTGAGACCCCCACTTCCCTGACAACGGAGACGCTCCAGGAGACCCTGACTTCCCTAAAGATGACCCGTTCGACAATGATCCTGACTTCCCCAGTGATAATGACGACCTGCCTAACAACTCCAACAATGAGCATGTCCCGCAAGATACCCTCACTCTACTTGCAAATGCCATCCAAGGCCTTGCTCGC
Source organism: Boletus subluridellus (assembly GCA_038092575.1). Lineage (NCBI taxonomy): Eukaryota > Fungi > Basidiomycota > Agaricomycetes > Boletales > Boletaceae > Boletus > Boletus subluridellus. The sequence goes on along the minus strand of JBBPQN010000324.1, from coordinate 14,188 downwards.
TCCACTCGTCGTCCCACCTCCAACTCTACCCCCCATACTAAAGTCCAAGAATCAGATCAGTTTGATGGGACAGAACCCCACAAACTCCGGATCTTTCTAGTGCAATGCAAGTTGAACTTCCAAGACTGCCCCAAGGCTTTCAGCATAGACTGCCCCAAGGTTACCTTCGCGCAGTCATACCTGAAGGGCATGGCCCTGGAATGGTTTGAACCAGACCTTCTCCAGATGGAAGATCCCGCACTCTGCCCTCTCTGGATGGACAACTTCAAGGGGTTTGTCCTTGAACTCCAGACCAACTTTGGTCCGCATGACCCCATCGGAGATGCAGAGCACCAGCTCGACCACTTGTCCATGAAGGACACTCAGCATATCAACAAGTACGTTGTCGAGTTCAATAGGATTGCTTCACAAGTCCATGGATATGGAGAAGGTGCCCTCCAGCACCATTTCTACAATGGTCTGCCAGACCGCATCAAAGATGAAATCTCCTGCATTGGTAAACCCCCGACCCTCTCCGAACTCCAAGTTCTTGCTCAGGCAATTGACACATGCTATTGGGAGTGCAAGTCCGAGATCAGCCATCAAATGAAGAACACCAACCAATCCTCTGCATCCAAGTCTGACAAACCCTCCACTCCTGCCCCTTCTGCCCCTCACCTCTTCAACAGTGGCTCCAAGGACTCTAAGGAGTCAAAAGGCAAAGGAGCATCCACCTCCGCAGCTCCGAAACTGGACTTGTCGTCTAAACTAGGGAAAGACAGCAAGCTAACCAATGAGGAGCGCAAATGCTGGTTTGACAACAAACTGTGCATGTTCTGTGGACTCACTGGCCACATGGCTAAGGACTGCCCCAAGTCTACATCTCAGGCAGCCAAGGGCCATGCAGCGACCACAACTCCAGAAGCTAAACTGGAGGCCTCCACCTCGGAGACAAAAAAATAGCCTGCGACCTCCATGACTCCACATGGACTGGAGGTTGCATTGAACCCACCCATGCACCCAAGGAGATCCATCTCAACGTGACCGCTCTTTCAGATCCTAAGTTGCTTATGCCCTCTGTTTCTTTAGTATCATATCCAATCCCTCCATTTCCCATGCTTGTAGACTCTGGATCCTCCGACTGTTTTATCAATACTTCCTTTGTTAATAAACATGGACTTTCTACCTACCCCGTGCCCCCGCTTCAACTCCGCCTCTTTGATGGAACATCCAACAGCACCATTACCTGAGCCATCAACCTCTCCATCCATTTCCCAACCAGTGATATCACTCCGACAACATTCTATGTCACTCCGCTGGACTCTACCTGTTCCCTTGTTCTAGGACACAACTGGCTCACCTGACACAATCCGTTGATTGACTGGGTTATGAGCAGTATCTCTTTCCATGCACCTGAACAGAGCATGCCAGCACCCCCAAGCTCTCCTCCACAGCCTCCGGAATCACTTCCTCCAGCTGACCCCACCCCTGATCCACTGCATTTCTCTGATCGCAAGGCTCCGCCCACCATGCTCATCAGTGCACCTGCCTTCGCACTGGCCTGTCGCCTTGAGGGCTCTGTTCAGTTTAGCCTACAACTCCACCCCCAGGAGAGTGATCTCCGCTCTGCTTCCCTCACCCCTCCGGAACAGGTCAACCTCTCCACTGTCCCTCTGGAATACCATGACTTCTCCAACATGTTCAGCAAAAGCAAGGCCTCTACACTTGCTCCACATCGCAAACACAATCTAAAGATCAACCTTGAGGAAGGAGCATCTCCTCCACCGGGCACCACCTACTCCCTTTCCCCTTCCGAACTCGGCTCACTCCACTCATTCCTTGACGAGCACCTAGCAATGGGGTTCATCCATCCCTCCTCCTCCGCTCACGCTGCTCCAGTCCTCTTTGTCCACAAAAAGGATGGTTCACTCCGTCTTTGCATTGACTTCTGAGGACTCAGCAAGATCATGAAGAAAGACTGCTACCCACTTCCCTGCATCTCTGACCTCCTAGATGCTCCAAGCCACGCCAAGATCTATACCAAAATCGACCTCCAGCATGCATACCATCTAGTCCACATTGCCGAGGGAGATGAATGGAAGATGTCCTTCCAGACATGCTACAGTTCCTATGAGTGGCTAGTTATGCCATTCGGTCTTACCAATGCCCCCATGGCATTCCAGTGGTTCATAAATACCATCTTCACTAATCTGCTTGATGTTTGCGTTATAGTCTACTTGGATGACATCCTTATCTACTCCGAAGACAAGGCCTCTCACAAAGAGCATGTCCGAGAGGTCCTCCAAAGACTCCGCAAACACGGACTTTACGCTAAGCCAGAAAAATGTGAATGGTCCACTGACACCACCGAGTACCTAGGCTATAACATCTCTCCCTCTGGTCTTTCGATGTCTCCAGACAAAGTCCAGACCATGAAGGAATGGCTGGAACCTCGGAAGGTCAAGGATATCCAATCCTTCCTCAGATTTGCAAATTTCTACTGTTGCTTTATAGCAAACTACTCCAACATAGTCGTTCCTTTAACCTGCCTAATCTGCAAAGGTATTCCCTGGAACTTCTCAGACGACTGTCACTCCACCTTCCACAACCTGAAGGAAGCCTTCACCACCGCTCCAATCCTTACCCATTGGGTTCTGGACGCTCTGTTGATCATAGAGACTGACACCTCCGATTATGCTATAGCTGGCATTCTTTCCATCTGCTGCCCAGATGAAGAAATTCGGCCTGTCGCCTTCTACTCACAGACACTTTCCACTCCAGAACTCAACTATGACACCCACAATAAGGAACTCCTCACCATCCATGAGTCTTTCCAGACTTGGCGACACTATCTTGAAGGCTCCAGTACTCCGATCGACATTGTCACAGACCACAAGAACCTAGAGTACTTCATGACCACCAAACTCCTGACCCACCGGCAAGCCTGGTGGTCGGAGTTCCTCTCTCAATTTAACATGATCATTCATTTCCATCCCAGTTGCCTTGGTGCGAAACCTGACTCCCTTACTAGATGCTGGGATGTCTATCCCAAAGAGGGGGATAAGGACTACGCTCATGTCAATCCGCACAACTTCCGCCCCATATTTACTCAGGAGCAACTTGCTTTGTCCCTCCAAGCCACTTACCTCACAGCTCCAGTACTCCGAGCTAGCACCCTCTTCGATGTGGAACAACTCCACAATGATATCCTTTCCGTGCTTCCCTCAGATTCCCTAGCCAAACTCCACATGTCCGACCCCTCCAACTCTCATTGGTCAGTCGATGAAGACAGTTTCCTCCATCTCGACAAACATATCTACATCCCTGACACCAATGACCTCCGACTCCAAGTACTCCAGTACAAACATGACCACCCACTCTCTGAACATTTTGGCCAGAACTGGACTTTCAATGGAACTGATCCACTGTGAATATACCTGGCCAGGAATCAGGACATTTGTCAAGGAATACATCTCCTCCTGCACATCCTGCGCCCACACGAAGGTTCCAAGACACCAGCCCTATGGATTACTGAAGCAACTCCCCATCCCAGAGAAGCCATGGAACTCCATCTCCATGGACTTCATCAAACAGCTCCCTATATCCTCTGGATACACTGCCATCCTTGTTGTTGTGGACTGCTTATCCAAGCAATGTATATTCATCCTGATGCACGATACCATCACATCTCTGGAGCTCGCAAAGCTCTTCCTACTCCATGTCTTTTCTAAGCATGGAGTTCCCTCCCACATTACCTCTGATCAAGGTATGGAGTTCGTGTCTCACTTCTTCCGTTCACTCAGGAAAGCCCTTGACATCTGTCTCCACTTCACCTCTGGTTACCACCCCGAAGGAGACGGTCAGACAGAATGCATGAACCAGACTCTCAAGCAGTACCTCTGAGTCTATTGTAATTACCAGCAAGATAACTGGTCTGAACTCCTGCTGCTAGTGGAGTTCATGTACAACAATGCTCCCGGGCTGAGCACTACTACCAGAGTTTCACCGTTCTTTGCCAATAAAGGCTATCACCCCAACATCACTGTCCATTCCGAGTGTGACCCCACCTCCACAAAGGCACGAGAATACTCTGTTGACCTCGACTCCCTCCACCAATTCCTCCATGAGGAAATGGCTGAAGCCCAGAAGCGATACCAAGGACCCACAGATGCTAGGTGAACTCCAGCACTGGACTTCAAAGTTGGTGACCAGGTTTTCGTCAAAGCAAAGTATTTCCGCTCTACTAGGCCCTCTAAGAAACTCTCCAAGAAGAACTTAGGGCTGTACACTATCATTGCTCAGGCTGGTAGCCTTTCCTTCACCCTCCAACTCCCAGAATCCATGAAGTCCGTTCACCCAGTCTTTCATGTTTCACAATTGGAATCCTCTGTCCTGAACACCATTCCTAACTGTACCCAACCACCTCCGCCTCCAGTCGAAGTAGATGGTGAACCAGAGTTTGAGATCACGGAGATCCTTGACTCCAAGATAGACCATCAATGCCGGGATTGCAAACTCCTGTACTTGGTATGATGGTCCAGATATGAAGGTACTGTACTGACGACAAGACTTCCTGGCTACTCACCACTGAGCTTGGTTACACCTCCAAACTTGTCCACAATTATCATCTCTGGTATCCAGACAAGCCCAGACCTCACTCCGCATGACTGCAAGCAAAATCACAATTACAAACTAGATACAGGGAGGAGCAGGCACATGTACACTACACCTCCAATTCACTCTCCCCCTCCACATCTTCCTCCTTCTCGTCTCCCTCCTCATCCTCCACCGCTGCTTCCACCTCACGCTGTGCCACCACACTGCACTCTGCCTCTGCGTCAGCCACCACCTCCACCACCTCCAATGCCTCCAGCCCCTCCAACTCCGACTCCTCTGAGTCCATCTCTGCCCCGTAAACCTCCTCCGCCTTGAGCTCCACAAGCCTCCCCAGCAGGCGGTTCTGGTGATCCAGCTGCCTGCAGAGGCCCCGGATCAAGCCACAGAGCTCCATAGTGAGCTCCAATGGCATGACCGAGGCCTCCACACTCGCTGATGCCCCCACTCCCTTCAACCCACCCTGCTCCGGCTCCATCCGAGCCCTCTTCCTCTTTTCCTGTGGCAACTCTGCCTCCACCCTCTTTCTCCTCCACTCCGGCTTCTCTGCACCTGGCCTCACGCACTTCCCCTTCGCCTCAATGCACACCATGCATGAAGTCAACTTGCCAGGTCTGAGCTCGCACTCGAACCCACACTCCACACACTGCTCACACTCTGGCAGCTCTGCTGCCCTCCCCTTGCCCTTGACGGAGCTCTGCTCCGCCTGGACTTGCTCAGCCTACAATTGTTAACAAGCGCTGAATGTGAGTAGGCAATCACTTACCCACTTCCTGGCCTCCTCCTCAGCCTTCCTGCGCTCTGCAGCCTGCCATGCTAAATCCTGTATTGAATATCTAAGTACTGTAGGTAGTTAGTACTAATGATAGGTAGCTCTAATAATAGTGTACTCACCTCAGTGGTTGGGAAACCAGCTGAGGTGTAACTAGGTACTACGACCGAAAATACTAGTGTAGCTTATGTAAGCTATTCTCACGTTTGTAAACTCCAACATCCTGTTCCGCCCTCCACTTCCTCACCACCTTGTGTGCTGCCTCCTCCTCCTCCACCTTGCACCTTGCAGCTGCCTCTGCCTCTGCCTTCTTCGGCACACTCCACCAGACGCACATCAGACCAATTCTTGAGGTCTTCGTTGGTGGACATGATGGTTTAGGATGAAGAAGGACGGACACACAGCATCAGATTTTATACATCTCTGAGTGGCATCCACAATTTCAGACTCTGAATTTCCACTCCACATTGTTCCTCACCTAGGCCTTCAGGGGTTCAGGCCTAAGAGGGGGATACTGTCATATCCCGGAAATTCAGTAAGTCCAACCCTGGTCCTCTGGACCAACTCCATTTCTGTACATAGGCGGGCTACGAACTCCAGCACATTCTTGCTATAGACTGTAGAAAACTATAGTGTAGTCACTAAAGAAAAAACTACAGTACTAGCAGGCTGAAATAAGCCATGCTTATGTAAGCTACTAATGTTCTCACCCATTTGAGATGAGTTTACAACATAGATGCAACCCCTGACCTTTGGACTCTGTCCATAGTACAACTTACAATATTAGTTACGTTCCATTCTCTGATCTCTGTAAATACTAGTCCTGCTGCATGTTCTCCTCCAAACCTGTGTTCCACTTAGGAACACAGCTCTGGCTTTATCTTACCTCCGACTCTTTACTTACAAACCAACTCCACCTCCATTACTAATCCTATGTACCTCCAATGTATATAAACTCTCCGTACTACTCCTGTACTTCTTCAGTTCGAATATCAACATAGTTTAACTCCTTCTCTCTGCTCAAGTCTTGAAGACTCTTCTCTGTACCCTCTGCTCGACTTGACATCTAGTACATCTTAAGTCTATCTCTGACCCTCAGTAAATTCCGGGACAACAGGACTCCTAACAAGGGCGCACCACATACGGTGAAGCCAAGTCCCGTCTGTATAGACAACTCTGGCATTCTGGAGTTCGTTCTCCCCTCGGAGTTTATGTTATGATATGCTATATTTTCAAACATTTTTTAACTTAGCGCATTCGCGCACTACCTTACATCCTTCAGACTTCGAAGTCACGTGATGTGCACGTGATCGTGGGAAACCACACGTGACCTATGGTCTAGACAAACATGCTGCACACACGCCTTATTAATTTCCACTTCTCTTTCTCATCATCATTCTTCTTCTCTCACAAACACTTCTTTTATCTATTTAAATTTAGTAATCGTTCCCATGGACCCTATGGTCCGTGCGCCATCCTGTAACTTATATAAAGTAGTTGTACTCGACTGGACTCCCCAGTCTAATCCATTTGTTCACTGCGACCTACATTCTTGCAGCTGAATTAAGGAAGACATCACCTCTATTCTCTTACCTCTGCTTTTCTCTTTCATCGTTGGGTTTGGTGTAGCCTCGTCAAGTCTCTGCCAGTGATTATTCGAGCGCGTCTCATAACACTTGGATTAGACTTATACACTGCCTGGACTCTAGGGCTAAAGAGAACCCACTGGTGTTTTCCAGATTTCATTTTCTTTACGTTCGCCGCTTTAGAACGTGGGGCAGTACCCCGAGCTTTTGTCGTGATACCTAGTCTTTCTCAGTCCCTCCCTTGAGGTGATACCTGCGCAAGGGTCGTGCCTTGTTTGCAAAGAGTGATACAGGAACCACTGTCATCGTGCAGCCCGTAGCCGAGCTTATATCGCCTCGTTAGTCCCTCAAGTGATTGGGGAGGTAGAGCGTCAGTTCATATTTTTTACATTAGTATATGTGCCAGTTCGTTCCTGGGCTTTGCGGACCCCAGAGAACTTGTTACGAAACTTTACGGAGAAGAAGATACTATCTCCGGTTGAAGGTTTACTTTTTTAGATCCTCTACTTGCTGCATCCCTCGAGCTTGGTTGTAAGATACCTCGCAGTAAGGATTAAGCTGGCTCGCGTTCGCACAAACAGAATAGTGCAACAACCCCGACCGGTTCAACCTCCTACTGCTCCAGTAGCTCCCCCTCCTCCTCCTTCCCCACCAAAGAAGCACATCCCTTATACCGAAAGATACTCTGACGCCCAACTTGCCCTCTTCCGTTACGTACAGCTTCAACGTAACAGGCATCGCAACAATTACTTCTCCGACTCCTTTTTTCTCCAACACCAATGTCCCCCCACCTCGCACTAAAAAATGACGTCCGTCGACATCGATGATCTCGTCAACCGTCTTGACATGCTTGCTTTGAGCAAGGAGCGCTCAAACATCTCAAAAAAGATTGTTGACCCTGGTAACTGGGACAGCGACCGCTCCAAGTTTCGCCCATGGTGGATTAAGCTTCGACTTTGGGTCGATGCACAGGACTGGAAGGCCAACCACGTCCGCACAGTTGCAGTTCTGTCTCAATTCGAAAAGAAGGCTGAGGGCTTTGCCCAAATCACTCTGGAACAATACTTAGAAGAAGAAGAGGAAGAAATTCCTATTGCAGCAGGGTCCTCGATAACCTCGCCTAAAGGCATTGTAGCATGGCCCAAATGGGCAGATCTCCAAATCGAGATCAAGGAATATTTCCAGATCGAGGTTCTTGCCCATGAGAGTCTCAAAAAGCTGCAAGCCTTACGGCAAGGGTCTAGACCTATAGACCTGTTCATACAAGAGTTCACCATACTCGTCAAAGAAGCAGATATCGGAGTTGACTTCGCTCTAGAACTGCTGAAAAAAGCTGTTGACTATCGCATCTATTACCAAGCGAAAATGACAGGAAAAGAAGCAGATGATTACAGTGAGCTCTCCAAGGTTTACCGAGCAATTGGTAGAAATTTTGAACAGATCGCAATTGAATGTGGTCCGCCCTCTCGCCCCACCCCTTCTTCATATCGCCCCCAATTTGCACCTCGTCCTCCGCGGCCTTACGGCCAACAATACTATCTGCCTCTGCCATGACCTCCTCCGGGTAACCACTCCCGTTTCACTCCCACCGGTACGCAGCCGGGTAGAGGAGCCCCAATGGAGATAGATGCCCAACAGGCTCTCCCGTCTCAGCCCAATACCCATACCTGTTACGGTTGCAACAAGGTTGGCCACATTCGGCCAGATTGCTCTCAAAATCCCAACAAGAGAGCCCTGCAACCGCCACAGGTATGGCAACAGTACTTTTGGGATTATGAGACAGGTGCATATGTGCCTGCTGCACCTTACCAGCCGCCCGTGCAGCACGCCCAGCACCAATATGGTCGTCCCCTTCCACCCCCTCCAACCGCTGCTCCCATTCCGTCCGCTCCCCCGGTTGTCGCTCACCAAGCGGCAACACCGTCCTTCTATTCAGCAGAAGCCGAAGCCTTTTACCGAGACAAGTTCGAGGTAGAAGCAAGGCAGAAGGCGGCTTCTTCTTTAAATTAATTAAGTCTGTGAACAATGAGGGTGTTCATGGACTGGACAATTACGTTTCCGTTTCTCTTTCTTCTTGTAATATCTCTACCGATCTTGTGGACTGCGATGAGTCTGATTTTCCTGTATGTACCTTGGACGATCTTCTTGGCAATATTATTCCCCATTCCGAAAGAGCGACTCAACAAAGTGTGAGCGTGGTGCCGGAATTAAAACAAAGCATGCTTAATTCTCTTATCCGCCAAGTAAGAAATTCTCCTATCTATAAATCCCTCAATTCTCCCACATCTATTTCTATTCGCACAAGCACGTTGTCATTCGGTGGCGAAATGTCACTTGAGACACGTGTACTGAACCATGAAGATGGAAGTTGGCAATCTCGATCGTTTAAGTCCCTTCTAGATTCAGGCGCATCCCACACTTTTATTGACAAGGACTATGTTCTCTCCCATGGCATCCCTACATATAAAATTGCTAACCCTATCTCGGTGAAAAATGCTGACGGCTCTAACAGAGCAATAGGTCAAGTAACCCACGCCGTCACTTTAATTATTGGGATTGCTGGCCATTACGAGGTCCTGGAAGCCTACGTTTCTAAACTAGGAACCCACCGCCTCATTGTCAGCTATGACTGGCTGGCTCGGCATAATCCTACTATAGATTGGGTCACTAAAACTATTTCTTTCCCTTGCTGCACACCCTACTGTCGTATTATGGGTGATGGACCTTTTAATGAACCTATCAAACTAATTTATAACCGTAGTATAGAAGAAGGACTCAAGGAGAAAGTGCCTGAAACATATCACGACTTCCTTGATGTATTTTCCGAGAACGAATCCGAAAGAATGCCGGAATGAAAACCCTGGGATCACGCGATAGATCTAAAATCAGACTTCGCTCCCAAAAAGGGTAGAGTAATTCCCTTATCAGATGCGGAAATGGACGAAGTACGCACGTTCATCGGAAAAGAACTCAAGAAGGGTTATATTAGATCCTCGAAGTCCCCTCAAACGGCACTGGTATTCTTTATACCCAAAAAAGATGGAAAAAAGAGACTCGTTATGGACTACCGATATTTAAATGAAGGAACTATTAAAAACACCTATCCTCTTCCTCTCATTTCCACGTTAATCGACCGCCTTAAGGGCACCGATATGTTTACAGCCCTTGACTTACGTTGGGGTTATAACAACGTGCAAATCAAAGAAGGAGACGAGTGGAAGGGAGCCTTCATTACTCCCATAGGCACATATGAACCAACCATTATGTATTTCGGGATGACTAACTCACCCCCTACTTTCCAGCAAATGATGAACGATATATTTAATGACATGTATGCTGTACTCGTTATCTATATCGACGACTGTATGATATTTACTAAAGGCAAGACCAAGGAAGAGCACAAAGAAATAGTAAAGGAGGTGCTTTCCCATCTTCGCCAAAACAATCTCTACGTAAAACCAGAAAAATGTAGTTTCTCGAAGGACAAAGTGGACTTTCTCGGTGTGATAGTGTCTAAAGAGGGAGTAGAAATGCAGGAAAAGAAGGTGTCAGGGGTATTGGATTGGCCGGTTCCCACATGCCTCAAACAACTGCAAGGCTTCCTCAGACTCTGTAATTATTATCGACGATTTATCGAAGGCTTCGCAGACATCGCACGCCCATTGAACAATCTTACCAAAAAGGATGTTCTATTCAAATGGGAACCAAAGCACCAAATCGCATTTGATTCCTTGAAAGCCAAATTCAAGGAATCACCCCTATTGGCTTATCCCGATCGAGACAAAGAAATGCGTCTTGAAACAGATGCCTCAGATATTGCCACAGGGGCAGTGCTTTCGGTTAAGTGCGATGATGGTCTCTGGAGACCCTGCGCTTTCATTTCCCACTCCTTCGACAGTGCTGAGCGCAATTACCCTATTTATGACAAAGAACTTCTCGCAGTCATTAGAGCTCTAGAAGAATGGCGACACTACCTAATCGGTAGGGAAGGATTCGAGATCTGGACAGATCACAAGAATCTCGAATATTGGAAAAAGCCCCAAACCTTATCCAGTTGCCAAGCTCGATGGCACACACTTCTTCAGGAGTTCAACTATGTTTTTATTTATAAGCCTGGTACATCGAATGGTCACACAGATGCTCTATCTCGCCGACCGGACCATGGTGATGCTGTCACAGATCACAACCAGAACATTACCGTTTTACCTCCTTCTCTTTTCATTAATAACGTCGAACTTTCATCCTCTTTCTACGATAAAATCATAAAAGAATCAGAAAAAATACGCGAAGAATCCTTTAATGAATACACTTACGATTACGATAACTATATTTTCAAAAACAACAAAAACAAAGTCTTTGTCCCTGAACCCTTACGTACAGAACTTCTTATTATTTGTCACAACTCTCCTATTGGTGGACATTCCGGACAAGCTCATACTTCTCATCTTCTCACTCGTCATTTCTCGTGGCCTGGTGTCACAAAAGACATTAAAAATTATGTAGATAGCTGCCAAGTGTGCGCCCAAACAAAGGGAAAGTCAAAGGCACCGGCAGGAAAACTCCTTCCTTTACCCGCTTCTAAACGACCATGGGAAGATTTATCTGTCGATTTCATTATGGGTTTACCCGCTTCCCACGGTTACACCGCCATTTGCGTCATCATTGATCGATTTTCTAAAGAAGTCATTTTTATTCCCACTTACGATACTGTTTCTTCAAAGGACTTAGCTATTATTTTCAGAGACAATATTTGGTGTATCCACGGACTTCCTTCTACGATCGTTTCCGATCGAGGTCCCCAGTTCGTTTCGGACTTTACTTCCAAATTATGTAATCTTCTCTCTATTTCCCAAAAGATCTCCACCGCCTACCACCCACAAACAGATGGACAAACAGAGCGTATCAATAGAGAACTTGAACAGTATCTCTGCTCTTACGTAGCTAAGCAACAGACCGAATGGGCCGATTGGCTCAAAGTCACTCAATTCCATCACAACAATTCCCTCACTACCGCCACCGGTACTATTCCCTTCAACATTACACGTAATTACGCCCCCCGCATGGGTTTTGAAGGAAAGGCTAAAGGCATGGGAAAGGAATTTGGCATGGAGATGGGAAAAAGCCATAAAGAAGTAGAAGATGCATTGGAGGAAGCACGAGAGAAAATGAAGAAGCAATCAGAGTCTAAACGCTCTGAAGCTCCAAATTACGAGAAAGGACAACAAGTTTGGCTTTCGGCCGAACATTTGAAGCTTCCCTACACGGCAAAGAAACTCACACAAAAATGCATTGGCCCTTACGAAATCCTCGAGGTTCTTCCTAACGCCGTTAAACTCAAATTGCCGAACTCTATTTGCATACACCCCACCATTAACATCTCACGCGTCAAACCATATCGGGCAACCCTTCCGGGTCAACCAATCTCACGCCCAGACGCAATAGAAGTTGATGAAGAAGGAGTAGAGCAGTTTGAAATAGAATACATCACGGCATCTCATCTCAAAGGCCGCCAGCTTCAATATCTTGTACATTGGAAAGGTTACGATGAATCCGATAGGACATGGGAATCTGGTGACATCATTAACACAGCCCCTCAGGCAGTCACCGATTTCCACAAAAAGAATCCCTCGGCTCCTTGGAAACTTCGCGGCCTCACCATTGGAGACTTTTCTTCACTTTTCACTCGCTATGAAAACTATACCGAAACTAATTATCACGGGACTCGCCTGGAATTCGAGTCTTAAAGAGGGAGTAGTGTTATAATATACTATATTTTCAAACTTTTTTAACTTAGCGCATTCGCGCACTACCTTACATCCTTCAGACTTCGAAGTCACGTGATGTGCACGTGACCGTGGGAAACTACACGTGACCTATGGTCTAGACAAACATGCTGCACACACGCCTTATTAATTTCCGCTATTCTTTCACATCATCATTCTTCTTCTCTCACGAACACTTCTTTCATCTATCCATATCCAGTAGTCTTTCCCATGGACCCTATGGTCCGTGCGCCATCCTGTAACATATATAAAGTAGCTGTACTCGACTGGACTCCCCAGTCTAATCCATTTGTTCGCTGCGACCTACGTCCTTGTGGCTGAATTAAGGAAGACTAGCCTCGTCTCAACTCTTACTCTCCTCCCTTCTTACTTCTTTGTGTTTGGTGTAGCCTTGTCGAGTCCCCACCAGTGTTTGTTCGAGACCTCTCACAACACAATGGGTCTTCAACCCCACTGTCGCTCAATGCGAGGTGGCGACGGGGTGACCCAATGGACACACAATCCAAAAGTGCACTCTGTGCGACACAAAGTCTGACCACATCGTAAGTTTGAGCGGCACAAAGCCAACTCAGGGAGACCAGGGACCAGGGACCATGACGACATGTGCTCTCGAGTCTTGAGGGAAGGGGAGGACTAGTGACGGCATTGATGAGGAGATAGAAGGAGCGTGGGAGAGACAAGCCACAAGGCCAACAGAGGGAAAGAGAATAGCATTGGGGCCTAGTCTTGATCACAGACAGTGCAATGTGGCAGGCCAAGGAGTGGCGACGGGGCATGATGGATGGTAGCAAGGGGTTGATTGGTTGATAGGTCGACCAAATTCAAACTCCGACTCAGCAAAACGGCCAACTTGACCGAATGAGACCAATTGTAGTCACATGATCATGTAAGGTTAGGGTTAGATCTACTACACTGTTGGGTGCAGATTCCCACTCTGACCGGCAACCCCCCTGAGAAGCTCACAATGGATCTGCCCGACGGACTCTCAAAATGGGTCGATTGGTCGACCAATCTCGACCAATCATGTGGGGATGGCATTGTGTTAAGGTAATCTACTAGCGCGACCTTCAACCTTCAACCTCCTTCCCTCCTTCCCTCTCCCTCCTCAATCTCCCTCCGGAATCGTCACTCAACAGCAATCTCCTGTCTATTGACCAGTTACGCCCAGCGCCTCGCAAGTCACCCTCTCCTGAGTTGGCTTTGTGCCGCTTGACCCTTCTCAGTGACTGACTTGGTATCGCACCGAGAGCACTCTTGGACTTTGTGTCCATTGGGTCGCCCCGTCGCCACCTCTGTTCCTCACCTTTCCGCTTCTCGCCCTCGCCTAACATCCCTCCGCATTGGTGATCAGCTGGTGGAATTCAGATCAAACGTTGGTACACACCCTGTCCCCCATTCTCTTGCTGATTTCTAGTTTCTAGACACACCTCTTGTAACAATGGCCACAGCACGCT